>VZDJ01000163.1:467711-538504 GCA_008694505.1 Cyanoderma ruficeps
CATTGCCATTCCCATTCCCGCTCCCAGCAGTCCTTCCCACACACACAAGAGGGAAATGAGTGGTTCCCCCTGGAGACAAACTCAAATCCTGAAGAGCAGTGGGAAATCAAGGCAAGTTTAAAGTCCTGGAAACTCTTCCCTCCTGCTGCACCAGAGCCAAGTCCCCAGACATCAAAGCATTTCCAAATTCCAGCCCAACCAGCTCTTGTGGTGCTGTAGGAAATGGAGAAAACCCAGGGTGCAGAGAATCCACACGAGGAGGGATTTTCCCTGTGTGCAGCCGACAGGGAATTGGTGACGGAATGACCCCTGAAAGCCCGGGGCAGGTGGGATGGGTGTCCTGGAGTGCCCAGGGGCCTTTCCGTACTCTAGAGGGCGAGATGGGGTGAGGTGAATTCCTCCTTTGTTCTTTAGTTCGCTGCTATCAAACAAGCAACTTAAAAGTGCAAAGCTTTGGGGCTAAGAATAGCTCAGCTGTTTGAGTGGTGATTTGGTCTTGGGGAAGAAAAAAACCCTCCATTTCAATCAGCTCTTCTAAGAGCCATTTGAAATCACAGTTTTTAAAAATAAACTTCTATTTTTTTTTTTTTTTTTTTTGGTGGGGACAACTCGTTCTCCAAACTTTCCAGCCCTTCCCTGCCTGTGCTTCAACCTGCACTGGGCGGTTGTTTTCCATGTTCCCACTCGTTCCCAAGGCATTCAACTCCCAATTAAAGAAATGAAGCTGCGCTCACAAATGCAAATAACAACCCATCCATCCTTCCAGACGGTATCCAAGAGAAAATTCCCGTTTTCTTCCCTCTCCAGCCCTCAGCCGGGTGACAAGGCTGGCCAGTGCTGGCTGCAGGGCCATTATCCATAAAGCCTGTAATCCAATCCAGCCCTTCCTACAACAGTTTTCACAGCACGCCGGGATTTTTATTTTTTTTTTTTTAAGGATATTTTCCATTTTCATCCCGTGATCCCGTGTAATACATAGTCTTGGCATTTCTTATCACTTCCAACCATGCCTTTCGCAGTTTTTTTTATGTTTGTTCCAAATTCCAGGGCTGCGCATCCTTTTTGCCTCAGACCAAAAGCCTATCGCGCCTTCTCATCATTTTAATTAAACGAGGGCCAAGGCAGGGCAAATGTTTGATTTTGACTCCAAAGGTGCATGCAAATCACCAGTTCCATTTGATTGGGGCCGGGGAAAGGCTCCCTGCTCCATCCTCTCCTGGAGAGGGAACGGAGCCGCCTGCCAGACTCGGGGCTGCACATGAAAAGCTGAATCCCCACGTGAAATGGGAGTTGCGCAGGGATTGTGTTTTTGTTTTTAACATCCGACTGCGGCCTCAAACTCAGGGTCCTGTCACTCACCCAGCCACTCCCCAGCAAGCACAGACCGAGATTTGCACGAAATGGCTGCGGAAACAGCAAAATTTCCCGGCGTGGGAACGACCTCCAAGGGGCAGCAGGAAGGTGGGAACCCGCACCTTGAGCTGGAAGGCCATCCTGGCAAAACCTCCTGTTTATATCCCGACAAAGGGCAGTTCCTGATGGTTTGGGGATGTCCACGGAAATCTGATCCCCGTGGAAGCTCCTGAGCTGCTCCTTTCTGCCACCTTTACCTCCTGGGATGTTTCTGGCCATTGAGTTCTGCTGAGGAATGGTGGCTCGGAGCATTGGGAAATCCTCTTTCCCCACCTGTTTTCTCCTGGATCTTCTGGTTTGTTTTTTTTACAGCGAGTGGATTTGAGTTGATTGATCGGGAGAGTGTATTTTCTCTGGAAATTGTCATTTGGATGTGTAAATGTTCCCCCAAAAGCCATTCAGGCAAAATCTCTTTTTAACTGTGCCTAATTACGGAGCCGCACCAAAAACCGGGAGCAGCCGCCGGAATGTTGATTATTTCCCTCGCAAAGGGGGGAAAAAAAATCATAAATTCTTTCTAATGGGATCTTTAATAATAAAAAAGAACATAATCATTACTATCCAAAGACGGATGGCTTCCGTGGGGCTTCCTCAGCAGCATTTCATCTGATTCCATTGCAGCATTAATTATTGGAGACTAATTAGGCAAAATTGCGATGGAAACCCTAATGAAAACGGGTCTCCCACACCCCCAACTCCTTTGGCTTCTCCCTTTTCTTTCCGAGTTTTCTCGGAGCGCTGTGGGGCCTCATTTGGCTTGGAAATGGTGTTCCTTCTTTTGTTGGTGCTCCTGGTTTTGCTGGGTAAGAAATGCATCGATTCCTGTGTGACATCCCTGAATTTAGGTGTAGGGAACCTTGTGCCGTGTTTGTGGCACCCAGCACGCCTCCCCTGCTCAGCCGTGGGGGTAAAAATAGGAAAACACCAGGAGATGGTGTTTTTTCTTTTGTTGGGTAAGATGTGCATGGATTCCTGTGTGACACCCCCGGTTTTAGGAACCTTGTCCCGTGTCAGCTGAGCCCTTCCCTGCAGCCTGTCCCACACAACATTCCTGCTGGGCCATCCTGGTGTTGGCTGCTTTTGTCCTCGTGTGCTCAGCCCAGACACAGCCCAGATTGCTTGCCTTGGATCCAGGCCCTCGGATCGTGTCTTCAGGAATAAAAATAATCCCGACTTGAAGCCGCGTCCTCTCCGCTTTTCCCAGCAAGGCACAGCTGGAGTTTGCTTTGCCTTTTTCCCCCAGATCCAGGGCGGATTCCCCAGCCCTGGAAGATGATTCTGTGTGCAGCCAGTGCCATGCTGACCTCAATAATTATCTCTCCCTCATTAGACCGTTTGTTAATGATCAGCCCACTGAAGGCAGGATCTCGTGGGATGGAGAAGGGCACGCTGTGTCCAGCCCTTCCCCGGCCATCACAGGTTTTTGGAGAGCCCGGAGTTGGAATTTGCCCTCGGGATTTCTCTGGGCGCCTGCTGAGCATCCCCGGCCTCTCCCGGGCTGTCCCAGGCTCCGCCTGCCGCCCGCACTCCCATCCCCGCGGAATTAATCCAAGGGGGAAAGGGAAGGAAAAGGGAAGGGAAAGGCCCACTCTGCCGGCTGCCGGGAGCTGCTTTTCCCTTTCCAGAGGAAGAGCCGGAGTTTTCCCGCAGCCCCCAGTGACCGGAGCCGCCTGTTCCCCCTCGGAGAGTTCCAGCGCCGTCTCTCCGCCGCTTTCCCCCTCATTACCTAAGAAGATTAAGGGCTTTGGCTTTGCAAAGTCCACTCTCTCCTCCGCGGGTATTTAGAGGGTGTAATTCCCGATTAAGTTCCGCCGCGGCTTCCCGGGGAGCAGAGATTCCCCTTCAGGAGCGAGATGGGGCTGCCAGATATCCCGGTCAGATGTGTGCCACCGGCTCCGGGGCGGATCCTAATGGGATTTGCATTGCAGCCACCGCCGCAATAATCTGCCCCCAAAGCCGCTCCCATCACACTTGTTAAGCGTCTCTAAAATAATAAGGAATAAAAGGAAAAAAAACAAACAAAAAAAAGCGCTGCGAGGGAGGGGAGATCAAATCACTGCCCGTGGAGGGGTAACCCCGAGCAGCAGCTGGGATGTGCTGGGATTTCGGGCATCCAGGAGTAAATCCAGGGGGTTTCCCGGGGCACACCTTGATCTCACAGACCCTCTTGCTTTTTAAATTTAAATTACATTTTAAATGTGATACCGCCGCGGCCCTGAGGTTCCCGAAATGCAGGTTAAGATGGAAATGTAGCCGAGCAGGGGCAGACCCTGCAGCCAGCAGCCAATTCCCGTTTTGAGATCTGCCCTTTTGCCTTGAGTTTGGGGGGTGCTGGGGAGGAAATCCCCTGGGCCCTTCTACTCTGCCAAGCTGTGCATTCCCAAGCCGTGGAACGGCACTTTAACCTGAGCTGGACTCGGTGTTCTTGGACAAGGAGCAGATTTGGAGTGAGAAGGGAGCGGGGCTGGGCTGGCACTGCTGGCTGCTGTTACACATCCCCTACTCCAGGTGTGGGCGTTACTCAGGGTGTACTCAGCAGCGGCCACGCTTAAGGAGATTACTTTCCCAGATTATTTTCTCCGTCTCGTCAGGCGGAGAGTGTTGATAGCATTGCTTTGCCCGGCTGATCCTCGGGCCCTTTGCTGGGGCTAACAAAGGCCACAGCAATCCCCGGGGAATTAGCGCCGTGATTTCCCTCGGAGCACGTGGGAAATGAGGATTTCTCAGTCAGCAAGGTCTAATCCTCCTGCTCTCACCTGGCCGGCCGCAGGGAGCCGTGTGGAGTCAGCAGGAACTGCCGACGTGCAGGATGGAGACAGAAATCAACGATAAAAGCTGTAAAACTTGGGTGTCATGGCTGCAGAGCAGCGCCCAGCCCGGGACAATCCTCACTCTGCCTGCCCTGTACCCAGTGAGGATGGAGGGCACACTGTGGGGACACTGTGGGGACACTGTGGGGACACCACGACACACACAGGTGACAATGGCGGGACTCCTTGTCCTGCACCTGTGGCAGCTGTGGGACCCCAAATCCCCCAGCTCAGCCCCGTGCCCTGGGCAGTGGTGACACCCCCTCCTCGTGGCTGCCCACGGCAGGGTGGGGAGGGGGCCGTGGGGCCAGGTGGGTGCCTGGCTGCTGGCTCAGGGTGCCGGGCGCCCATGGGCGCGGCGCTGGGAGCCTCGCCGCCGCAGACACAGCCAGATTGGCCAGCAGATGGTACATCCCACTCTCGGAGAAATATTTGAAAGGGCAACAAAATACAGCAGAAGCCATTTGACAGCCCACATGGCTCGGGGAGGGATTCACCCGAGCGGCTCCGCTGGAGGCACAGCCAGCGCCGGGCAGAGCCGGAGCCACCCGGACATTCCCAGAGCGCCGTCCCTGCTGCTCCTTCCTCTGGGGATGTGCCTCTGGCAGCCCCGCTCCCAACGCCACATCTGGACCACACAAGCCCTGCAAAGATCCCCGCCAAAATCCCCGCCTTTGCCTTCAGGCTCTGCTGGAAGAGGGGGGAAAATACCAGGAGTGATTCCTTATGAGGCTCCTCACGCAATCCCCCGAGAGGAGAGGAAATTTCCCAGCCCTCTGGAGCTTTTCCCGTCCCCTTGGGATGCTGGGAATGTTGTGAGTGCGAGGCTGGAACAGCCGAGCTGCTCCAGACCTCTTCCCACAGCTCTGGGAGAAGGGGCACAGGCATGACACCCGAAATCAAGAGCCAGGGAACGATGGAGCCAGGCTGGGAGAGCTGGGGGTGCTCTCCTGGACAGGAGAAGGATCCAGGCAGAGCTCAGAGCCTCAAGGGGCTCCAGGAGAGCTGCACAGGGGCTGGGGACAAGGACAGCACACAGGGAACGGCTTTTCACAGACAGCTGGGACTTGGGGATATTGTGACCTGGCACAGGCTACCCTTAAACACCACCCTAAAGCACCCCGTGATCCTACAAGAAGAAGCCCCGAGTGTCCCGAGTGTGATTTTTTGGCAGCCCTGGCAGGGAGCAGGAGCGAGATCCCTGTTTGCCTTTTTCCCTCTCGGCTGCCCACGAGTGCAAGGCGGCAACTGCTGACTGGAACGTTTCTATTGTGGAGTTTCTGCTAAATATGCATATCTTAATTGCATTAGTCAAAATAATTAGCTAATATATTTTTGCATAATGACGAGGTAAGCAAATATCACCCGAGCTCAGTGCTTCGTGCCTGAGTAAATTTGGGAAATTAATAGACTCCCAATTTCCTAATTATCTGTCTTTTATTCCAAACTCAAACAATGGAAAGCTCCTGCGTTCTCTGTCATTTAGGCTGAGCCTTGGAAAATTCGAAAGCACCTGGTTTTTCCCATTTCTTCCCCTTTACTTTGCCAAGGAAACGGGAAGGATCCTCCCTCCCCTGCCCTGTTTTGGGCACTCCAAGTGGCTGATCACAAAGTCCCGAGTTCCCTGATTTCCAGGGACATCGGATAATTTCAAAAGCGGGATTTTTGAGCAAACTCCTTCCCGGGGGAGGATCAGGTTGGCTATTAGGAAAAAAAAACCAAAATCCCTGCTGAAAGAGTGAGAAAACCTCGGAAGAGGCGGGATGGAGGGATTTAAAGCTTTGACCCGAGGGGCTTGCAAGGCTTTTCCAACCTGAATAACTCAGGCCCAGAGCAGGAATCCCTTGTGTTTCCCCAGGGCTGCGGTGGCCTCTGGCTGGGAGGGGTTTCCAGGCTTTCCAGCTGGGTTTTCCAGGCTTTCCGCAGGAATCTGAAGCTTTTCATGCAAATGCTGTGCAGGCCCCGCGTTGGGGGATCTCGCTGGCAGGAAGCTCGTGCAGTATCGATGGAGCAGCTGGTCTCGGGGAAAGTGTGAAGGTCTGCTTTCCCTCCGTGGGGCTGGGGAAGGCGAGGGGAGGGAAGGGGAGTGCCGCGAGGTTGGTCACACGGAGCCCAGAGATTCCCTGCTGGGGGATGTGGTTCCAGCCCCGTTCTGATGAGTTTTTCCTGTTGTTGTTGTTGTTGCAGGAAATGTGCTGATCTCCTCGGCAGCTGCTCCTCAGCCCTGTGGCGCTTTTCCATCTCTGCCGGGCTGGGAATTCCCCCGGAGCCAGCGCAGCCACCCTGGACATGAACCCGGCCCTGCTGGCCCTTCTGCCGCCTGTGCTCAGCTGGGAAAGCTGCAAGAGGCACCGCGAGCAGACAGAAAAGCCCAGCTGAGGGACAGGCTCGTGAGACGTGAGGATGATGTGGATGACTGCGGGCCCTGCCCTCTGCAGAGATCTCCCTGCTTGGGCTCTGCTGGGACGGGGAGATGTTGGATGCCCAGGGGTTCAAACGCTCAGCCCTGCTCTGGGCGGCTCCTTTGGGATGTTCCTGCTGCGGTTTCCTCCTGTCAGGAGTTTCTCACCGCGTGGGGTGTGACACGGGCAGCCTTTGGGACAGAGGCGCTGGGAGCTCCTGCAGTCCCATCCCCGGCCCTGATTTCCAGGTGCCTGCTGAGCTGGGAGCGGTGCTGTCAGCGATTTCTTTATGGGAGGTCATTCCCCACCATTCAGCTTTATCTGCCGTTTAACGTGGGTCGTTTCTGGTCCATTATTGTCGCGTTCTGCCCTGTCTGCTCCCAACGAGGCGCCTGTTAAAGGCGGTGCCGCAGTTACGGCCTCGTATTTCATGTCCCGCTTTATCTCCTGCTCCGGAGAGCCTCGTTCTCCCTCCAAGCTGCCTAAACACACACAGGCTCCTCCTCAGCACTTCCCTGCCTGTTTCCACTCCTGTCCCCACGGAGAGCAGCGAGGAGTTCCCGAATTCCAGAGCTGGCACAAGGAAGTGCTGCAACTGTTTTGTCTTTACCTGCGGGACGATGATTTGTTTTGTCTGACCCTCAATTTGCTGCTCTGTTTTCGGGGATTTTGGGGCGCTTTTCTCTCCTGAACAGAGGGGTTTTTTCCTTCAGGAACTGTGGGTGTCACCCCGTGGCTGTTCTCTGCTAAAGCCTCCCCGTGGATGCACAGACAGGCAGGAAAATAACTCCCCACTCACACACTCACACACACACACCAACTCCCAGGCCCAGCTGGGATCTCTCAGCTAAAAACAACAGCGACAAACCCAAAAAAGTCCCCCCAAGCCCTCCAATCTCGGGAAAGACAGTAATTCCCACTGCAATCTGTTCTTTCCCTGCTGCCTGGTTTATTATTAACCACCACTACTCTCTTTGATTTCTCGTGGCACGAGCTGCGATTCCCTGAAGGGAAGGCTGGCCTGGGAAAATGTGAGATGTTTTTAGGGGGACGAGGGTCAGGGGTCCCTCTCTGACCCCTAACCAAGGGTGTCACCTGCAGGGCCTTCGGGACACCCATCAAATCCATCAGCTCCATCCTTGTGAAATCCTGTTCCTCACGTGGTTTTCCCGTTTATCCTGCCACGTGTGCGGGAATGAGTGTGGAAGGGAAAACAGACTCGTCCAGCCCATAGATATCACTCCTGTGGTTACTAAATAACACAACGCACACAAGAAAATGGCTTTTATTTCAGGAATCACAGCCCCATCCTTTCCTTTGGGAACGAGGATGGCAGGAAGAGCCCGGCTGCAGCCAGGAGAGGAGGTGAGAAGGGGAATTATTATCCCAATGAATGACAAATCTAAGCAGAGCCCTGCTCATAGCTTTATTCTGCAGCAGAAATGTTAATATTTATTCCCCCTGCTGCCAGAGTATTCAATACCTGAAATTCCTGCAATGAGCAGGTGGATAACACTTGACAGCGCTGGGTTTTACCCCCAGCACCCCAAATTCCTGGAATTAGCAGGTGACAGTGCTGGGTTTTACCCCCAGCACCCCAAATTCCTGCAATGAGCAGGTGACAGCACTGGGTTTTACCCTCAGAACCCCAAATTCCTGGAATGAGCAGGTGACAGCGCTGGGTTTTACCCCCAGCACCCCAAATTCCTGCAATGAGCAGGTGACAGCGCTGGGTTTTACCCCTCAGAGCCCCAAAATTGCTGAATTTGGAGGTTTGACCTGGGCTCTGGGGGCCCCATGAGGAGGGCTCCAGCTGCCATCCAGATGTGCACTCCCAGCCCTCCCCGCCCGGAGTGAAGGGATGCTGGTGGTGAGGAAGGCCAGGAGCTGTGACCTGGGCAGGGCCATGACCCAAAGCGGATGGGACACTCACCGTGTGTCACCTCCCAGCTCGGGAACCAATCAATCAATCAATCAATCAATCCCAAACAATGATTCTGCCCCAAAAATAACGCCTGGAGCAGAAAGGGTGAGCTGGGAGCTGCCGGGAGAAGTTCCGGAGGAGGAGGAGGATGGATGATGAGGGGGCCAGTGGGAGACGATGTGACACACGACACCGGCTCCCGGAGAGGTGACAACGGCACCGGCGGTGCGGGACAAGGGAGGACAGCCAGAGGGTGGCTGCGGGACAGGGGACACGGGACGGGGGACAGAGTACATGGGACACAGGACAGGTACACGGACCGGGGACACGGAGGGGAGGCGGGCCCGGCGGCGGCCGGCGGGCACGGAGGAGCGGCGGGCACGGAGGAGCGGCGGGCACGGAGGAGCGGGGACAGGCTCATTTTCTGCCTAGGTGACTCCGGCAGGCACGTCTCGTGCTCCAGTTAGCATTACCGCCTCCCCTGCCGCCGTGCCATGTGCGGGCACAGATGGCACCATTCATCTTTCATTCCCTTTCCCAGGGCACGGAGGGCGGGACCCGGGACACGGACACGGGACACGGGACACGGGACAGGGGACATTGCTCCCTCCTCCTGCTGGTTCCCTGGCCACGCTCCCGAGGAGCCCAGAGCCCCGGGAGGTTTGGGATTCCCACCGCACCCTGCAGGTAACAGCAGGGCCGGGATTGCTCCAGCCCCCAAACTTTGGGAGCGAGGCGGTAATTTCCGTACAAATGGGCCCCTGCCTGATAACTTCACCCAGGCATTTACCCGGCTTAATTAAAGCAGCAGGCCTGCCTTGTCCACCAAATAAGGCAAAAGAGGTTTAAAATATTACCCTCAATTATACTTATAAATCTTGCCCAGGTAATGAACATATTCTCCGGCTTGCAGAAGAGCCCGGACACTTATCTCCCTCCTAAAGATAAACCACCACATCCATATAATGCATTGCTAAGCCTCCCTTTGCCCATTCCACGGCGCCCGCAATCCCATTTTCTATTAAATAATCATCATTGTAATTAATAGACTGGTTATTTTATCTCCCTAATCTGGTTACAGCCATTTATCAAAGGCATGTAAATGAGGGCGGCAGCAAAGCCGTTCATTAGGATTTTCCAAAGGGCCCCGTGTCTCTCGCTGGAGCATGGAAAATGTAATTCTCTTGAACTTAATAAGACACTTGACTTCGTGTCATTCCCGGCAAGAAAAGCCAGGCAAGACTTGCCTTTCTTTTTTTTTTTTTTGTCACACTCAATTTGTTGGACTGTCCACGAGTTCAGGCCGTGGGCACGGGCTGGCACAGAGAGCTCTGGGTGGCTCTGAGTGTTCCAGTGGAAGCAAAATGTCCCCACCCACGATGATCCTTCCCTTCTGATCCCCCTGAGCCCGTGTGAGCTGTCGGGGCTGGAAATCCCGACCATTCCTGGAAGGAGAGGGAAACCATCCCGAGGTGTCACCCGGCTCCTGGCGCAGGACGCCGAGGAGCTGATTAATGACGGGCGAGTGGCACTGGCGCCGAGTTTCCCCGCTGATGGATGATGACAGAATGTCCCTTCCAATTAATGGCAGGGCCATCAAACACCTGGACTGAGCCGAGCAGATGTTGCTTTCCCGGTTTAAAGGCGTGCCGAGGTTGGCTTTGCGGGGATCGGTGGGAATGTGGCTGGGATTTCCTCTCCAGGAATGGTGGCGGGCAGGCCGGCAGGGGAGGCTCAGCCTGCAGGGCGTGTTCCCAGTGAATCCGCATTTTCCCGAGGGTTTTCACGGGGAGGAGCCCCGGCGGGCAGGAACGGTCCGTGCCCTCCCCGGGCTGCCCGGGAAGGCAGGTGGGCTCCAGGGAGCAGTTATTTATGGAGCTCCAGCCTTCCGACCCTGCTGAGCCACTGCCGCGTCAGGCCCGGCTCTCAAATGGCCTTCCTGTGATGCCTCAGGGCTCAGAGGGGGAGCCAGGAATGCTGCAGGACATTTCCCGGCAGGGAGTGACCCTTCCCTGGGGGCTTTTCCTCCCTGCAACACCAAACGACCCGGGTGGATTTACCCCTTTTTGTCTGTGCCACAAAATTCAACACCAAAGATAAAAAACTTCTGTGTTCGCTCCTCCACTGGACCCAATAGACAAAATCTCAGTTTGTTTTGGCTGCACTCACCCTTTGCAGAGCCCGGGGAGGACAGGTCCCACTCTGGCAAGGGCAGGAACATCCCAGCTCCTAAACAAGGAACAAAAAACCATGTCCGGTTAGCACGGCTTCCCTAAAAGATGCTAAAATATTGCTTCCATGAGTCAGGCTGAGGCAGGGAATCGCAGTCACGGCAGCCTCCTGAGACGAGAGAAGAAATTCGAGTTTCTGGCCGAGATAAATAAGATTTCCTTGCAGCAGTTTAACAGCTGCACTGAAAAAAACCCCAAAAACACGGGAGAGGAAAAAAAAGAATCCAAGGGGAAAGTGAAGACATCCATTTTCTGCAATCAGTGGCAGGTGCAAGTCAAGGGCATGGCCTTTAGCAGGACCCAGAGCTCGGCCAGAGCTCTGCCAATTAATCATCCAGCACGAGGCACTCGACAGCTTGGAGGAGGCAGCGGTTCCTTCTCCCCTGATTGCGGCGCTAATTCGGGCTGGAGTGACTGCGAGAGGGGAGACTGGGGAGAAGCTCTGCCTCGGGGGGGTCAGCACTGCTGGGCTGCCTCGGGGGAAGGATTGCCCAGAGCTGGGAGTGCTCCCTCTGCCCGCTTTCCACAACGAGGGGCAGAATTGTTTGGTTTTATTGCAGGCGAAGCTGGGTTGGTTCCCAAAGGCACAGCTGCAGTGGGGTGCTGGGGTGACGTCTGTGTGTGACAATCCAAGGAATCAGAGCTGCCTGTGTCCCCCCAAAACTCCTGGCAAAAAGAGGAGGCAGCCACTGATGTGTGTGCGTGTGTGCTCACTGTTATGCCGGGCATGGAATCCTCCTATGGGATGTGGGGCGTCCTGGCAAGAATACTCAAATTATATTTAAAAGAATTCCAATATTTCGAAAATACATATTTCCACAAAAAAAAAAAAATTGTTATATTTGTTAAGGTCCCGTGCTGCTCCTGCAGTCCCACAGCCCTAAAATGACCCTTTTTGTTCTGGGAAAAAGGCCCGAGGGTCGAGCCCACGTTCCCCTTTCCTGCAGGGAAGCCCCCCAGCCCGGAGTGGCTCGGTGGGGCTGGCACATGTCACTGCTGCTTTATGTAAGGGCTGGCTGCAGCTGCTATTTTTAGGCCCGTTAATAAAAAGGATTGTTGATCATTATAGCGGCTTAGCGGGCACAAATCACAGGCCCGGGGAATCTTCGGGGGAAGTGAGATGACTCATCCCACTAATCCCCTAAATCCCGGCTCCGGAGAGGGGGTTACAGGCTGAGACCCCGGCCTTGCCCTCTGCGCTTGCTTTTTGGGATGTCACATTTCCTCCTGAGCCCTACAGCACCACTAAAGCTGAGCTTCACTCACACATTCCTAAGGATAAGCCCGGGAGGGAAAGGTGGTTTGTTTTTGTTTTTCCCTTGAACTAGAACAGAGAAGATGACAAATGCTTTGCCCTGGAAGCAGCACGGGCAGTGAGTTATCCCCGGGAGCTGGGAGGGCCCAGGGAAGGAGGAGCACACCGGGGTTGGTCTGGAATGGACACAGCTCTGCACAGCTGGGAACACGGATGGGCAAAGTGGGATCACAGAACCCACAAGGCTCGGTCCAGCCCCTGATTTTTTCCTGATTGTGTCCTCAATCTCCATCTGCTTTTCCCAGCAGAAAAGGAGATGAGCTCTTCAGTGGAAAAGCACAAGGAGAGTTCTTGGGATATCCTGAGTATGCCCAGCCCTGGGAGAGCTGAGGATGTTCACTCTGGCACCGAGGCAGAGCCGTGATTAAACTGAGCTTGTCCCTGAGGCAGCTCTGGGTGGAGATATCGAGTTCCCCACTCACCTTCACCACGGGGGGAAAACCCACCTGAGAGTCCCTGAAATTCCCTTTGTGCCCCACCCGCCCTGGGGAATACAAAGGGAATTTCTGGGAAACCCTTTCCTTCTGTGCCAGCACACCAGGGACATCTTCCCGCCACAGCCCTGCCCCTCGGCCTCCCTCAGCAGTCAGGATTAAATTAGGATTACATTTCTCAGCCTCTAAAAACAGCCCAGCAAAGGATGAAGGGTGGGATTAACAGTCTGGGGAAATCTGCCGGTGGCTCTAAGATCTTGACCGGCTAATGTGGAGATTTTGGGGAAATTAGGAGTTTGAAGTGCTGCGGAGCAGCCTGAGCTGGGCTTACAGCTAAAGCCCCTAATCCCTCGGATTCCCAAGTCCATGTGAAGAGCTGCAGGGTGCCGCAGGGTTCCCTTTTTTTTGAAGAGCTGTGTATTTTTTCCGGGATGCTGCATTTCCCTGTGCGGTGCCCGTGAGCACGCGGGGTGTCCTGGTGAGGCTTGGAAGAGTGAAAGGTGGACGGGGAGGAAGGAGCCAACCCTTCAAATCCCTTCCAGCCCAGATCATGGTGGGGTCCTGTGACCTAAATCCATGAATTCAGGTTCAAACCTTCCAGGACCCAGAGCAGTAACAACAACAACGATAATAATGAAGGCAGCCCAAGGAGGAGCCTGGGTGAGGGCACTGTGCTGCTGTCCCTCGGCTGGCAGCTGAAGCAGCCGCGCTGCGGGAGCTCAGCTGGAGGCCGGCACAGCCATGCATCTTTATTAGCAGCTGTGCCAGCATGCAGCAATTACTGCATCCCAGTCCCCGGGCCAGGTGTGTGCGGAGATGGATGGGGATCCTTCCATCCCGCCCAGTCAGCAGCAGCAGCAGCAGCAGCCCCCGGGAATGCCAGCAGCTGCCGGGGGCACCGAGGGCACTGCTCCACGCAGCTCTCGCTTGAGGGCCGGGGGTATGTAAGGCCAATTCCCAACCCCGCCAGGTGAGGACGACACGTTCTCCACCGGGACACCGGGGAGAGCTAATGGGAATTGGAAGGGATCAGTAACACGGGACCGTTGGACCAACAGCCCCACTGGGGATTCAGGGGACGTTAACTGGGAGTAGGTGGAGTCAGGGTGTGCCCCGGGGAACACCGTGGGCCGGGATGTTTCCACTCAATAAAGCACAGTCCCACCAAAGGGCTGCTCTCGCATTGGGCCAGGCATTCCTCATGCTTGGCAAGCCGGCCTGGCACTGCGGACGGGCAGGGATGGATGGCAGTGGGTATCCATGGATATCTATGGATATGGATGGATATCAGAGGGTATGGATGGATATTGATGGATACCAGTGGGTACTGATGGATACCAATGGATATTGATGGATACCAATGAGTATTGATGGATACCAATGGGTATTGATGGATACCAATGGATATGGATGGATATCAGTGGATATTGATGGATATCAGTGGGTATTGATAGATATCAGTGGGTACTGATGGATACCAATGGATATGGATGGATACCAATGGATATTGATGGATATCAGTGGGTATTGATGGATACCAATGGATAGTGATGGATATCAGTGGGTATTGATGGATATCAGTGGGTACTGATAGGTACCAGTGGATATTGATGGATATCAGTGGATATTGATGGATACCAATGGATAGTGATGGATATCAGAGGGTATTGATGGATACCAATGAGTATTGACGGATACCAGTGGATATTGATGGATACCAATGAGTATTGGTGAATACCAATGGATATCAATGGATACCAATGGATATCAATGGATACCAATGGATATCAATGGATACCAATGAGTATTGGTGAATACCAATGGATATTGACGGATACCAATGGATATCAATGCACGTGGATGTTCCGGAGGCTGGGGCTCAGTTCCAGGCCAGCACTGGGCACTGTCAGGGAAATGGGGAATTCCAGGTGTGCAAGAGCTCCTTGGCATCTGCTCTGAGGGATCCATGGGGCAGCACACCTCTAATTTCCTCATTTCCAGGACTGAAATGGGGATTTTATTTGGTCGCTAGAAGAAAACTCGCCCTTAATGCACAATTACCAAAAAGAGCCTCAGACTCAGGGAAAACAGCAACCATTGTGTTTTCCCTTGGAAGTTCCCTTGAAAGGTTCAAGTTATATTTTTGATGATGAGTGAATTTTATTTCTTTTTGCCTAATAAAAAAAATAAATTAATCAGCCGTCAATGCCGCGAATTTAAATTCCCTATTCACTAATGTTTAATAATCCCATTGTGGAATAACGCATTAAGGGGGAAAAGAAGCCAACCCACTCCATGTGGCTTTGGTCTGCCTGGAGGACTGGCACTTAAATCCTCCAGATGAAAGGCTCCCACTTTTATCCCTGCAACTCCTGAAACTAAAGGACTTGAAGGGGAATAATTGGCTCTTTAGAGGAGCCGAGCTGAACAATGTCCTCGCTGCCTCTCCAGCATCTGGCTCCGCCTCGCCGGCTTTGTAGGAATAAATGAAATAATGGGACCTACAGCATCAGATCCCCAGAACCTTCTCCCTTTACACTTTGCTCCAAATTAATTTCCAGATGGCTTCGGCTGCCTGAGGGGGAAGAAGATCCCAGGCTGTGTGGACCGGCAATGGGAGGGGGACTTCTCCCTACCTTTGTCCCAATTCACTGTCAAGACACCACAAGCTAAAAAAAAACGAGTGAGGAGAGCGCCGTGCTTTTGAAATTCTAAATTCTAAATTCTAAATCCTACATTGCTCTGAATGAGGGAGCAGAGGCCAAACGCCGTGGTTGGTTTTCTTTCCTGCCCGGGATGTGCTGAGGATGCTGCGGGCTGGGCAGGAGCGCTCCCGACCCCGCCGGGATCATCCCGGGCCTGCCCGGGCTCCCGGATCCCTCACCAAATCTTACTCGGGGCTCGGGGCACGTTCCCCCGAGCTTCCCGGCACTCCTGGCCTACTTAAGGCCGAGTTTAAGGCTGGAAATGTGGCTTCAGTGCTGAGCAAGGCCCTCAGGACAGGGGCGACTCCAGCGCAGGTCACCGGGGGTGCTACAGAGACTGCTGAAGCCCTTTTTTGGTTCCCTGCGTGCAGCCCCGGTGCTTTTTGGTTGGGATGTTTCCCCTGGAGCTGGGCTGTGCTGTGACACACAGAGCGAGGCCCTGGGCTGTGTGAGTGTGTGTGTGTGCTGTTTTTTGGGAGCTGCAGCCAACTGGAGCTGCTCCTCCTGGCCGGGGCTCCGCAGGCAGGAAACGGGGCTAATCCAAAAGGGATGCTGGGGATGGGAAGCAGGCCGTGTGTGCACGGGGAGGGATCCTAATGGCTCCCAAATGTCCTCCAGCAAAGCCCGTCCTACCTGGGCAGGGACATCAAAGGGCTCGGGGACCACCCGTGTCCAGCTTGCAGAACATCTGGTGCAGCTGGAGCCGAGGGGGGCTGTGTGCAGCACGGCCTGATGGCTCCCAGGGAAGGCAGAAACAACCCCAGGGCTGCAGCGTTCCTGCCCCTGGCCACGGCGTGGGTGGGTTTGAGCCCCCAGACACCCCGCGGGTCCTGCTGGGCCCTTTCTGACAGAGCTGCGCCTTTAAATGAAACACAAAAATGGCTTTTTTTCTGTCCCTGAGCAGTAGAGACTGAGCTCGAACCCCAGATTTCGAGAGGTCTAAATCTGAATTCCCTCTGCTCCCGTGCTTCTAGAATATCCCTTGATTTCTCCCCGGCAAGCTGACGGCATGTGAAAGTCATTCTTATTTTTACCCTCCTTCTCCATATGAGAAAGGAAACACAGTCCATTTGCTGCAAGCCCCTCAGCATCTGCTGATTTGTCAGTTTGATTTAGCTGAGGAGTTTTCACGGTGGCTGCAGAGGGGCTGCTCAGGCAGCACGGAATTCCTGCTCCTCCACCAGCACCGGTGGGGCACCGATGGTGCTTTGGGGAGAATCCGAACCTCCCTGGGCCGTCCCACGGGGAAATTCCTGCTGGTGTCACCCCCCTCCCCGAGCCTCCTTTTCTCCAGGACTTCTGCAGGAATTCTGCAGGACTTCTGCAGGAAGTCTCCAGCCCCTTCCCTCCACAAGGATTTGAGGTTTGGTGCTGCTGCCCCACGCAGGGGCGACACAATCCAGGTGCCATCGTCCCCTGGCTGTTTTTTTATCCACCTCGTCCCCTCCTGCCGCAGCTCTGCCTCCCTCTAGGAGCAGTTTTCACTCTCCAGGGCGGCTCTGAGCCTGGCTGGGATTCTCCCAGTCCTTGCTGGGCTTTGGAGAGCTGCTCCTTCCTCCAAAAGGCACGGAGCGAGCAGCTCCCGGCCGGCAGCACCGACAGCGTCCCCACCTCGGAGCTGCTCCTTTTCCAACCCTCGGGACTTCCAAGCTGCTTTTCTCACAGCAAATATTTCCTGGTTGGAAAATGCCGGTGTCCAGCAGCAGCAACTGAGGATGTGGCAGCTCCAGGCCTGGGATGAGCTCCCGCAGATCCTTCTGCTGCTGCTCCAGCCCTTTGCCGTCACCTGCCTGGGAGCCAAAGCCTGCCAGGAGTTCCTTGCAAGTGCCATAAAACCAGGGCTAGAACCTTAAAAGCAGCTGTGGAGCATCTACCCCGGAGAAGGAGGAGATAGAAATTTTATTTCCCTTTGCATCGGTGCTTTTTAAAGGCAAAAAAAAGGGGAAAAAAAGAAGAAGAAGAAAAAAAAAGGAGCTGGCCTTTAAGCCTTCAATTAATTGAACAAAGATTTCAAAATTGTTCAATTGGTTTCATTAGGAAGTGTATAATAGAATAATAAAGTAAAACAAATGATATAAAGCAGACCCACTAATTAGCTCTACATGATTGATACAGCTTTGGACGAGGCATTTGATCTCAAACAAAATGCAGTTCCTTGTTAAGAGGATTTTTAATTGATGTGCAGAGAGGTATTAGATGATGTTGGAAAATAATTACTCCAAAGCTACTCATGCATTTGGCTGAACATAACAAATGAAGTTTGGGCTCAGGATCTGGCGGAGTGGACACGTGCTAATTAATAACGAGAGGAACAAGCATCTTCCAGGGGCTTTAACCCAGTGTTTACCAGGAGATTGCCTCGCAATTATGCTCCATAATGAGCTTGTCAGCCCCGCAAAATCCACATCACTCAGCCTGCGGAGGGGACTGCCACGGCTTCCGCTCCTCCCGGGACACAGACACGGGGAATGGGGGCTCAGCCTGGCACCCAAGGGTGCCACCCGCTCCAGAGTCCGCCCCTGCTGCAGCCCCAAGTGTCAGCTTCGATGTATTTCGGGTTCTGTGCTGCCCAGGGGTGCGGCTCTGAGCTCACAGCCAGTGCCAGAGCAGGGAGACACAACAAATCCTCCTCCTGCTGCTCACCAGGGACAAGCTTCCAGGCCCAAAGGCACAAACAGTGGTGGACTGAAGGGAGAAAACAAGAAGGATGGGACCTCACAACCTGGAGCTGGAATGGGACAACTAACCCCCAACATGCAAATGAACCATAACTTACAAAAGTGTGAGACCTTGTGACCATTTGTCCATTTTGTGTCCATTTTATGTCCATTTTATGTCCATTTTGTGACTGTTTTAAGTCCACCCGGGGTGCAATCCTGGCCAGGCTCTTGTCCTGCCCAAGGTGAATAATCCTTTAAGGCCTTTTAATAAACACCAACTTTATTCTCCAGCTCTAGCTGCTCTCTGTTCCAGCTCAGCCTCCCCAGGCATCACTCAGCTGGGAAGCCTTGGGAAAGGTGATGGGACAATGCCCTGGGCAGGATCAGTGTTCCAGCAGCCCCCCAATGCCCAAATCCACCCCAAATCAAGCCCCAAATGTGGCATCTGCAGTGGGATAACAAACCTCCCAGCTTTAGGGCTGGTTGGGCTGAAGAGTTCCCCAGGCACGGCCGGTGGATCCCCAGCCCTGGAAGTCCCAGGATGGGTTGGACAAGGCTCGGAGCCCCCTGGGACGGAGGGAAGGTGTCCCTGCCCTGCTTCCCACGCCAGCAGAAATTAGGGAACGCACCATCCTCACCCCCAGCAGCAGGAGCAGCTTTCACCCCAGCAAACTCAGGGCTGAACCCTCCGGAAAATCCAAGCTACTCTTTAAAACTTTGCTGCTCCAGAGGCAAAATCCCGTTTCGATGCAGAAGGGATTGAGGAAGGAATCCCCAAACCTCCCAGCCCGGCGGGCTCCCCGCTCTGTCCCCGGCCAATCCATCCCTGTCCCGGGCCGGAGGAGCCGGCTCGGATTTCAGCAGCGTCGCCTTCTCCCGCGGTGACACTTCCCCGCCGTGTCTTTCTATTTGTACCCGAATGTGTGCGTGCGGGGTGGGTGACAGCGAGCGCGGCACGGCTCGAACGCTTGTCAGGANCCGGAGGAGCCGGCTCGGATTTCAGCAGCGTCGCTTCTCCCGCGGTGACACTTCCCCGCCGTGCCTTTCTATTTGTACCCGAATGTGTGCGTGCGGGGTGGGTGACAGCGAGCGCGGCACGGCTCGAACACTTGTCAGGAGTTTTATTTTGGGAACCAGACAAGGGAGGCTTTGGTGAGCTAATTAAGAGTTGGTGAAGTTTCCTGGAGGAAACGAGAGGAAGGCCCGAAACCTGCTCCAAAAGGGTTTTTTTCCCACCTCCACCTCCTCCTCCTCCTCCTCCCCTCCCTCCTCGGTTTATCAATCTGTTAATTAATGGTGTTTATTCTCCTGCCTCGGTGATTATATGATTAGGCAGCGCTGAGAAGGCATGTGGGAAAAAGGTATTTCTTGTGTGTGTGTGTGTGTGTGGGCTCCCATCGCTATGGAAACAGGGAAATATTTGCAGCCCTCCACTCCCGATTAATCCCTCCCCTGTGATGGGAAAGGCTGGACGGGGACAATTCCCACTGACGGCTTTCCTGCGTGTGCAGCAGCCTCAGGAAACTCCGGGAATTTTGGGCTTCCCCACCAGCCGTTTCATCCCGTGGGTGCCCGGAGGAGAAAATCCTTGGGAAACCTGTTGGTTCCCAGCTCAGGGAGAGGAGATTTCTCACCCAGAGGGTTCTCCTTGGAGGGAGATCCAGAGCTCCCAGGGTTCTGGGGCCACTCTGCCATCCCGCTGAGCGGGGACAAAGCCGTGCTGGCGTACCCGGGACTCTCTGCACGGATTGACAGATTTTTCCGGGGGATGAAACCTTCTGCCTGGAATTGTCTGTGAGGAGAACCTCTCCCGGTTCTCTCTGGGAGGATTCTTGGGGCTGGCTGTGCTGGGCAGCCAGGCAGAAGGAAGAGCTGCAGGAAGGGAAGTGCAGCCCCTCCTCGGTGATCTGCAGGGCCTTGGGGCATCTCTGCCAACATCTGCGGCCACCTCGGGCTAAATCCTCTCCCCGCTGAACTCAAAACTCCCCGGGAGCTCCAAATGGCCACGGAGCTGCCAGGGACAGGCTGGGGGCACATCCCAGGGCTGCAAAGGGAAGGGGCTGGAATTCCAGGGAGGGAAGTGGGCACTTTGCCCTGCTCTGTCATTCATTTCCCGGGGAATTTTTCTCTTTTGAATCCGCCTGGGCTGCACAAAGTGACCGCTTTAAGTTAGGGCTCGAGGAATGCTTTGTAAATAACTCTGGAATAATATCAGGAAGTCACGGAATCACAGAGCACCTTGGAGGAGATTTTTCAGCCCTGTGAGCCTGTGATGGGTGTTTGGAGTGCCAGAACAGGATCAGCTCTGCGGCAGATCACAGCTGATGCCGGTTTCACCCGGGCTCCCTTGACCTCCGGCTCCCCGTGCCCTGTTCTGAGGATCCCAAAGGCTGCCTGGCAATTGTCACAGGGACTGAGGGGGGCTCCTGGATGGCAAACGTGCCAATCAAGCAGCAATTAATGCATTGTCAAGCACTTGAGCTAATTGTCTAATGAGCACCGCATTACCTGGAGTAGGAACACATTTGCCAGCTAAGCCAGCAGGCAAACAATGTGGGCTGGGCTGGGTGATTTTTTGGGTTGTGCCGGGGCAGTGTGAGATTGTATCCTGCAGAAATCCCATTTTTCCTGCAGAAATCCCACTTGTCCTGCAGAAATCCCACTTTTCCTGCAGAAATCCCACTTGTCCTGCAGAAATCTCACTTTTCCTGCAGAAATCCCACTTTTCCTGCAGAAATCCCACTTGTCCTGCAGAAATCCCACTTTTCCTGCAGAAATCCCACTTGTCCTGTAGAAATCCCATTTTTCCTCCAGAAATCCCATTTTTCCTGCAGCAATCCCACTTTTCCTGCAGCAATCCCACCTTTCCTGAGCGGTGTGAGCAGAGCTGTTCTAACCCAGGCTGTGATTTGACAGCACAGCCCCAAAGCTGAGCCTGCTCCATCCAGCTGGACTTTTTCTCTTTCCTGGAGCAGCTCACAGCGAGAACACCCCAAAAAATCAGCTCCTCGGCCTGAGGGGCTTGGGGAAATCCTGCATGAAATCCCACAGGTGACAGGGAGAGAGAGAAATGTGCCCGTGAGGATCAGTGCCCACCTCTGCAATCCCGTTTCTGCCAGTGACGGGGACCCCAAAGTCTCCCCTGTGACATCATCCCTGCTCTCCTTCCAAAGATGGGACCCTGCACCAAAACCCCCTCTGTGGGAGGGTAAAACACCACTCCACCCTTTGGTTTTCAAGGGAAAACTTCCCCTTTTTTTAGGTGTCCTCCCACCAAACGTGGTTGATGCTCTGCGCAGGGGAAAACGTGCAGTGAGCAGAAAAAGGAACTTGCATTGTCTTGCTTCAAACGTCATTTCCCAACGTTCCTTTAGCGGGTTATTCCTGGTAGGAGCGAGGGGAATAACCAGAATTCCTCCTGCCGGCAGGGACTTGAATCAGTTTCCCAGGTCCTTCCATGGCCAAGCTGTGACAGCGTTCCCTGGGGGACGGGCAGGTGGGGCTGCTGCTTGGCCATGGAATTGTCTTAGTTCAGCACAGACAGTAAAAATTCATTAGTGGCTGGCTTTAAAATTAATTTTAACTCTCTCCGTGTTATGACATGGGAGCCACCCAAAGACTGTCTTCTAAGAGTTCGAAAAAACCCTCCTCTCTCTGGAAATTAATGATTATTTAAAGTGATAAAACTGCCTAAAAATCACCGTGTGACCTGCAAATGCAGAAGCAAACAGTTTGTGAAGAAGAAAAGTGGTTTTTTTCCAAGTTTCACTGTAATTCTCAGTCTGTTCCATTACTGTGTGTTAATAAATCCAGCTTTTAAGATTTGAGGCTGCTTAATTTCCTCACAGAAAAAACCGAAGTAAACGAGTATAAACACCTAAAGCACTAGAACACCCGTGCAGTAACCAAAAAAAGAAAAGGTCCAAGTTACTAAAGACAAACCCAGTAGGAAGGGGGATGTTCCCCTTGTCCCCGGGCTCCGACAGGAGCTGTGCCGTGCCCCGGGACCATCCCTGGCCCAGAAATCCCAAAGAACAATCCCAAACAACAAGAGGAGCAGGAGAAGGCGCTGCGAACCGCAGCTCCTCGGGTCTGTTTGGGGCTTTTCCCCCTTTTTAAAGCTCGAAATCCGCCCCGGCCCCGCCCGCCTGAGGCTCCTCTGGCCTTAATTCAACATTTATGAGCCCTCATGAATATGCAAATGAGCGCTAATGGCGGCGGCGCGATGAATATTTCATCCCGGGGTGGGAGCAGCCCCACGCCCCCCCCTTCCCCCGTTCATTAATTAATCATTCATTAACACAAGGCAGGGCTCTGGAGTTGGGTGGTGGGGAAGAGTTTCCTGGGCGCTTTTTCCAATCCTTCCTCCCGAGGAGGATCGTGTGGCAGGACACAGCAGGAAAAAGGGATGAAAGGCGGGAAAAGCCTCAGTTTTTGGGGGGATTTGGATGCTCAGAACCTGGAAAAGTCTCCCGATCCCACCCAAAAGCCTCGCAGTGCAAAGGGGAAGTTTTGGATGAGGTGCAGCCTCACAAATTGCCGGGTAAAATGTGGCTTTTGGTAAACCCAACCTCGGTAATAATTCCAGCTGAAATATTTCTGTGCCTGGTGTCAGCAAAGAGGATTATTTCTCTTTTGGGGGCCTTTTGGTGCATTTGGAGGCTGTGCTGCCACCAGGTCCTGCCACTTCCACCTCGGCAGAGTGAAAAAAACGAAATAAAAAGATGATCATTTCATTTTTCCCCGCCTTAATAGAAAGATAAAGCAGCACCACCATTGCTGTTACAATCTCGGGGTTTTAGCCATGTTAATAATCTCCTTTTGGTGCTAATTAATGACAAGTAATCATAAAAACAAATGAAAAGCACTAGAGTTGCAGCAGGGCCCTTTATATCTTTTTTAATGCTTATGAAATAATGCATCTTTATGCATTTGTTTATTTGCCATGGAAAAAAAAAAGTCTCACAGCACTCCCAGCTCCAGGGGCAAAATCCCAAATCCCTTTTTCCCAGTGGTAGAAACCTCCTTTAGGGAAATGCCAGCATTGCTCTTCCTGTTTCCAGGAATTCCTCTTTCCAGGGATTCTGCCTTCCCTCTTTGGGTCTGTCCCATCAGGAGCTGGGGGTGCCTTTTCCCTGGATTTTCTGCTGCCTTTGGGGCTGGAAAACCTGGGAGAAAATCTCTCCAAAGGGAACTAATTCCTCTCCTTGCGAGTGCCCCAAGCTCCAGTGCAGGTGGAAGGAAAGAAGGAAAGGGGCACATGTGGCAGCCAGATGTCCTGCCCTAATAATAAAAATAATATTAATAATAACGATCCTGAAATATTCATCAGGAGATGTGCCTCGTTATTAGAGCCCCAGCCTTGCACGTCAGCCACGACAGATGGGAAAAAAGAAAGGAAATGTATTTAACATTCCTGCTCGTTCCTTTCAAAGAGAATTATCAGATCCCACGTGCCGAACGGGATTTTCGTTTCTCTGTCCTCCTGGTCCTGGTGGAAGCCGAGCTCTGACAGGAATCCTGACAGGAGCAGGCCGGGCAGGCAGCCCAAAGCCGGGACTGAGGAGCTGGGCTGGCCCGGGGGGGCTTTAACGGCGCCTCCAATTTGAGTTTTGGTGAGTTTGACACTCCCAGAGACAGAACAAACCCTTTTCCCGCAGCACGCCAAGGGAAATGTCACAACTCTCGGCCCCGAAGCACCAACAGAGGTGGGCTGAGGTGAAACCCCAAATGCCGTGTCAGGGTAAAGCCCGGCCCGAACTGCGGCCAGGAGGGGGAAAAGGCTCCATTTCCAACAGCACGGCAATACTCGGGGGATTGATGGCCCCATTCCCGTAAAGGGGTGGGGATTTACACGTGCTAAGCGCTCCTACAAATCTCCTTTACCCTTTGCGGGAAAAGGGCAGCGCGATAATAACGGGGGAATTTATGTGAGTGTGGAGCCTCCGCTCCCAGCCGGGAACTGCCTCTGCCAGCCCGGCCCCACTTCGGGAACTGCCTCTGCCACGACAGCCCCTTTGGAACGGCAAGAATTGAGGGTGGAATACACCTCCACGGCCCCGGGGCTCTTAAATCCCTGCAGGAATGGGAAATCCCTGCAGGAATGGGGATTCCAGCAGTGCCACAGCCCCGGGGATGGGAAATCCCTGTAGGAATGGGAAGTCCCTGCAGGAATGGGGAATCCCTGCAGGAATGGGGAATCCCTGCAGGAATGGGAAATCCCTGCAGGAATGGGGATTCCAGCAGTGCCACTGCCCTGAGGATGGGAAGTCCCTGCAGGAATGGGGAATCCCTGCAGGAATGGGAAATCCCTGCAGGAATGGGGAATCCCTGCAGGAATGGGAAATCCCTGCAGGAATGAGAAGTCCCTGCAGGAATGGGGATTCCAGCAGTGCCACTGCCCTGGGGATGGGAAATCCCTGCAGGAATGGGGATTCCAGCAGTGCCACAGCCCCAGGAATGGGAAATCCTTGCAGGAATGGGGATTCCAGCAGTGCCACAGATCCCAGCCAGCCCTGCCCTCGGCCATTCCCGGTGTCCTGGCCCTGTCCCCAGTCCCTGTGCAGCTCTCCTGGAGCCTCCCCAGGCACTGGAAGGGGCTGGAAGTTTTGCCTTTCCCGTATTTCGGGTTCTGTGCTGCGCTGAGCTCACGCTCAGTGTCAGAGCAGGGAGACAAAACAAACCCTTTTCCCGGCACACCAGGGACAACTGGGACGATTTCAGGCCCCAAAGCACAAACAAGGGTGGGCTGAGGAGAGGAAAGGAGGACGGGACTGCATCACCCGAAGCTGCAGTTGGACAATTAACCCCCCAATTAACCCCCACTCGGTCTCTCCTCATTGCCGTGCCCCACATCTCCGTGTGAGGCCGAGCAGGAACGCGGGGAGCAGAGGAGTGAAGAGTCCAGGGCCAGGATGTCGGAATTACCCCGCTGAACCCTCCCAGGCCTGAGATCCTGCAGGGACGTGCAGGAAAGGCTGCTCAGGTGCTGCTGCAGGGCTGAGGACCCCAGGGGCTCCCCAGGCACGTGTGAGTTTCTCCGTGCCCAGCCCCAGCCTGTTTATCTCCCGTCTATTCCCGTCCCTCCCGGCCGAGATGGGAATATCTCGGGGCCGGTTTGTGAGCCCGTTCCTCCTCCATCTGTTATTTACATCCTTCGTTTTCCTGAGGTGTCTCCAACAAATCCTGGCTGCGCGCTCTGGATGTGTTATTAATAAAACAGCTGTAAAAATATTAACCAAATAAATGAAATGATTGTGCTCCCTTTGACCGGGAGCCAAATCCAGGCCGGATGGATGCTGGGCCCTGGAATGTGGCTGTCCTCCAGAGCTCCTGCTTTGCTCCTCCAACGTTTCCATTCCACGGGACCCTAAAGATCCTCCTCCTCACTGTCCCAGCCTGATCCCAGCCTGGCCTGGGGCACTCAGGGGTGGGACAGGCACAGCTTTTTGGGAATCCTGTGCCAGGGCCTCCCCTCTCTCCCAGCCAGGAATCCCATCCGAGGTGTGGAACCGTCTCACTCAAGTTCTAAAGCAATTTTAGGGACAATTTAACCCTTTTACCCCCTCATGGTCTGGCTGATTGCTCCTCCCTTTGGAGGGCATCCCATGGGAAGGGATGAGCAGCTCCAGCTCCTCCCAGAGACACTTCCCAGAGGAATGTGCTCACAGGTTTGGTGTGGAAACTTTGATCTGGGGGAACCGGGCCCAGTGCAGGAGCCATGGAGGTGTTCCACCCTGAGCCCTGCTCTCCTGGGAGCCGGAGGCTGAGTGTTTGTGGCATTTTTTGATGTTTCCATGGGGATTGCTATAGAAACAACTCGGCTACCCCTTGCTTTATTAATTGACTTTGTTAGGGAAGCGGAGGCAAAGCGGGGCTCCAAAGAAACAATGGCTTGAAAGAGATTTTGCCATCCTCGCTTCCTTTTCCAGCGCCGAGGCCTTGAGTTTGTGTTTAAAGGACAACGTTTGCAGCTAATTGAATCCAGTCAAAGCAACGAGATTCCACAAGGTTTCCTTTGAGACTGCAAAACAACAGCTGATGTGTGTCAGAGCACATCACAGGGTGTGCAGCGTCCTCGGCCAGCTCCAGCCTCCCCTGGCCCTGCACGGAGAGGTTTCCTGGGAAATCAACCCTCAGAGCCAGCTCCTGACCATCCTTCCCTTCAGGATCCCAGGGAATCAATCCTCAGAGCCAGCTCCTGACCATCCTTCCCTTCAGGATCCCAGGGAATCAATCCTCAGAGCCAGCTCCTGACCATCCTTCCCTTCAGGATCCTGGGGAATCAATCCCCAGAGCCAGCTCCTGACCATCCTTCCCTTCAGGATCCCGGGGAATCAATCCTCAGAGCCAGCTCCTGACCATCCTTCCCTTCAGGATCCCGGGGAATCAATCCCCAGAGCCAGCTCCTGACCATCCTTCCCTTCAGGATCCCGGGGAATCAATCCCCAGAGCTCTGGGCTCTCTGCACCTCACCCAGCTCCTGACCACCCTTCCCCTCCTAGAGGCTGGCCTGGGACACGAAGGGAAGGCAGAGAACAGGACGGTTTGGATGCCAGGGTGTGAAAATCCCACACTGTGATTTCTGGGGATTCCTGCACTTCCCTGGGCTCCTGGAAACCCTGGCTGTGTGCAGGGCCCTTCCCAGCCCAGGAAAAGCCCAGAGCTGGTTCATGGCCCTGGCCCAGGAGCTCCAGATGATCCCCAAGGGGTTTGAAGGCACAAGCAGAGGGCCATGGGGGGCAGGCAGCAGCCCACCCCCGAGGGCAGAGCTCTCAGCTCCTGGCCAAGGTCTCAGCCCTGGGTGATTGTTGTGTCTCCGGAGCTCAGCTTGTTTTCCTCCTGCTTTATCCCTGTGCTGCTCCAAACAAAAGGAAAGAGACGTTTCCCTCTTGTTATTCCTGCTGTGGGTGAGACACTGCCTTGCCCCGGCATAGGGGAATGGTTTGGGTGGGCAGGAACCTTGGGGCTCATCCCCTTCCTGCCCTGCAGGACCCCAGCCTTGTCCAAAGCCTCTCCTGCCCCCAGGGAAGGCAGGGGATGGGGACAGCACACAGCCCAAGGTGGGCTGGGAACAGCTGCACTGCTGGATTCTGCTCCATTCCAGGAGCTCAGCCCAAAATCAGCGCTGGGATTGCTCCAGGGGACGGCCAGAGGTGATAAAAATGGAGAAACCCCCCAGGAATCGCCCCAGAGCTGCAGCAATCCGTGGGGAAGGGGACTGGGACTGGCCAGCACATCTCCATGTGGCAGCTGGCTTCTCCTGGAGGCCCCAAATCGAGTTAGGGTGAGGAGCTGGAATTACATTTCACTGTGAGTTTTAATATTGGAAATGGAGCTTGGGTTGCAGGCCTGGTGCTGCTCCATGCAACAGCAGCTCAGGGGCTCGGAGGGACCAGGGGAAATGTCAGCAGGAAAGCCGTGTTCCAGAAAGGATTGACTGGATCTTAGATGGGAATGGCTTTAGATCCAGGGGAGCGAATTCTGGCAGCGCCTCGTTTGGAGAGTGAGGGGTTCCCTGGATTCTTGGGAAGGGGAAGCCAAGGGAAACCCAAATGTCCCAGTGCAGAAACACGCCCTCATCCAGTGAGAGGAATTCCCGTGGAATGATTTCCCCATAACCCTTTGGACAGTGAGGGGTTCCCTGGATTCTTGGGAAGGGAAACCCAAGGGAAAGCCAAATGTCCCAGTGCAGAAACACGCCCTCATTCAGTGAGGGGATTTCCCGTGGAATGATTTCCCCTAAACCCTTTGGAGAGTGAGGGGTTCCCTGGATTCTTGGGAAGGGAAAGCCAAGTGTCCCAGTGCAGAAACACGCCCTCATCCAGTGAGAGGATTTCCCGTGGAATGATTTCCCCTAAACCCTTTGGACAGTGAGGGGTTCCCTGGATTCTTGGGAAGGGAAAGCCAAGGGAAAGCCAAATGTCCCAGTGCAGAAACACGCCCTCATTCAGTGAGAGGATTTCCCGTGGAATGATTTCCCCTAAACCCTTTGGACAGTGAGGGGTTCCCTGGATTCTTGGGAAGGGAAAGCCAAGGGAAAGCCAAGTGTCCCAGTGCAGAAACACGCCCTCATTCAGTGAGGGGATTTCCCGTGGAATGATTTCCCCTAAACCCCATTGCCAGCAGCCCAGGCTGCTCCAAGCCCCGTCCAGCCTGGCTTTGAACCCTTCCAGGGCTGGAGCAGCCACAGGAAGCAGAATTATTCCATGGAAAGGCGGCTCCTCCAGCTCTTTCAGAGGAACACACATTCCCTCCCTGCCCTACTTAAAACGGGGGCAGATTTCCCAAACTGTTTGGGGCTCAGAGGAGGTGACACCTGTGACAAGGAGCGGCCTATTTCTGCCTGTGTTCTCAGGTGGGAGAAAAGGCACCTCCCGAGGCGTGATCCCGACGTGTCACCCAAAATCCTCGCTGGTATTTTGGGACCTCTGAAACCCAGAGCTCGGCCAGGGCTGCTGGGATCCAGCTGGAATTATGGAATGCTTTAGACTGGGAGGGATTCTAAGGATCAGCTCATTCCATCCCATGCCCAGGGTGCTCCAATGTCCAGCCTGGCCTTTGACACTGCCGAGGATCCAGGGGCAGCCACAGCTCCCAGGCAGGAATTCCTTCCCAAAATCCCGTTTTACCCTCCCTTGTCACTGCAGGACATGTCGTGTGCTATCCCACTCAGATGTTTTCCATGTGCTCAGCTCTTCTCCATGTGACAGGGCCCTCAGCAAACCCTTGCTCCAACGCCTTTATGGGCAGCGACCAATTCCCAACCCTCGGAGCTCCTTTATGGGATCTGTGCCTCCAGGACTGAGGGGAACATGGGGGATTTCAAACCCCTCACTGTGGGGACAGCCCCGTGTCCCCCAGGGGTGGCAGTGAGGTGACAGCAGCCCCGGGGACAGCCCCGTGTCCCCCAGGGGTGGCAGCAGCCCCGGGCACAGCACACCCAGGCTGCAGCTGCAGAGGGAAGGCACAGGAGGCCGTGTCACACCCCAGTGACTCGCGGGCAGCCCAAGTGACAGATGCGTTTCCTCCACTGCAGGCCAGGCTCCAGCACAAACCACTCTTCATTTATCAATAATTGGGCCTTAATTTCATTTGGCAGTGCTGGAGCAGCATGCTCAGCTTCCTCTCCAATAGACTCCTGCTAATTAGGCTGCCTTTGGGCATCAATCTCTTGATTTGAGCCTCTAATAATCAGCCCAGCTCCTGCTTTTTGCACAGGACGTGGTGGCTTTCTCCATAACTCATTATTAGCCATAATGGCCTGGGAAGGGGAACATTCTATTATTGATGGCTGGGAGAGGCAGGAGCGGGATCACACTCTGCCTCTTCCCAGGGAACCGACGTCTCCGTTCCTTCGGAATCCCAAACGTCGTGTTCCATTCGGGCCCAGGCACCAAAAAGGGGATTTTGGTTCACCTGCAGTCTGTTTAGCAGGGTGGGTTTGACAGAGAAATTTGGATGTGGGACACCCCATCCCTGGAAGTGGGACAGGGGAACTGCCTGAGCTTTAAGGTCACTCCCATCCCAAACCATTCCCTGGCTCTCTGTGGTGCTGGGACCAGCACAGTCCCACCCTGGTCCCTGCTGGCCCTGAACAATTCATCCCCACAGCAACCCCGGGCACTGGGCAGGGCCAGACTCCTTCAATTCCCCTGACACAGTGTCAAAGCCAGCAGGAATTGGGGATTTGTCCCCTCAGTGCCACCACACCAACAGGAGCTCCCAGGCAATGGTGGCACAGTGTCAAAGCCAGCAGGAATTGGGGATTTGTGCTCTCAGTGCCAGCTCACCAACAGGAGCTCCCAGGCAATGGTGACACAGTGTCAAAGCCATCAGGAGTCGATGGTTTGTGCCCTCAGTGCCACCTCACCAACAGGAGCTCCCAGGCAATGGTGGCAGGGTGTCAAAGCCAGCAGGAGTTGATGGTTTGTCCCCTCAGTGCCAGCCAGGGCCCTCGGTGCCCAGGGCAGTGCTGAGCCCCGGTGACAGTCTCGGGGACGGGCTCAGGGCGCTGCTGTGGCTCCCAGTGTCTCGTGGCCCAGCCCAGCCGGCCGTGGCTGCTCGGGGCTGTGCCCGGCTGAGCTCCCGGAGTGCTGCCCCCTCCGAGCCGTGGCACGGCGAGGAGGATGAGGAGCAGAATCCCTGTCGTTCCAGCCCGGTGAGCGCACCGAGCCCGGCGGGGAGCGCTGGCTCCGCTCGGGTGGTGCGTGCGCCGTGCCAGAACAAAGGAAAGCTCCCGGCTCTCCTGGCTGCTTGTTAGTAAAGATCTGTCCCAGCAGTTCGTTGGGCTTGGAAGGGAACGGGGAAAATGATGGATGGGGCTGCTGTGCAGCTCGGAGAGGGATGCAGAAATGTGCTCGGTGCACGGCGCCGTGCCCACGGGTGTTCCCTCCAACCTCCCCAGTCCAACCATCATCTCCAGCAGGAAAGCAGCTGCACTGCAAGGGCCTCCTCCCAAAAACTGGGCAAGGGCCTCCTCCCAAAAACTGAGATGCCTCATTGCAAACTCGGGGTTCGCTCCCCAGGCCAACCTCTGCCATCTGAAGTAACCCCAGAGAACAAAATCCCATTTTCCCCCCGATTTGGGCAGCTCAGGCCCACCTCAGCCCAGCACGCAGATCCCGAATTCCATTCCCGATTAGTTGAAGGTGTCCCACTCCTGCTGGTGTCCCTTGCCCTGGGCTGCAGCCCTGCCACTTAAAAAAGATTTGTTCTGAGGGTTTCGGTGGCCCCAAGCCCTTAACATTTCTTTGGGCCTATAAACAACTTTTATCGTTTTATTGGAGTCAGGAAAATTGCTGCATCCATCTCGGAACGTGGAGTATTATCCCATTAAAGACAAGGAGCTGATTAATAAAATAAAATCAGGCCTCGTGGAGTATAAAGTTGCTAAAGCTTGGTTTGATCATAGGACTCCTTACTTTGTTGTTTGCTCACGTCCAAATTCTCCCCTTAAGAGTGGCAGAGGTGCAGCCAGGGAGACGTGGGGGGTTGTTCCCGGCTGGGAAGATCCCAGGACCCCCCTGGATCAGGAGCCCAGCTGCTGGCCCTGCACAGGGCACCCCGAAATGCCCAAGTGCTCCTTGAGGAGGCTCCTGCCAGCCCCACCCTGGCCCGGCTGGGTCCTGCGGGGCCTGGGAGTGCCGGGAGCAGCCCCCGCAGGCACCGCGGCGGTTTTCCAGGGCCGTCCCACAGGATCCCACCCCGCAGCCCGGAGCCCTCATTCCCCGCTCTGCCCCCGCCGCTCCATCCCTTCCTCATTCCCAGACTTTTCTGGGCGGTTTCCATGGCAATGCCTCGCCTCAATGGGGTCCTTGTGAACTTGTTTACCATCCCAATTATAACATTTCCCAAGCGCCGGCTCCTTTCTGACAGCTCCGTGTCTCCCATCTGTGCCTGCCGCCGACAATGGCTCCCCACGCCCGGCCCGGGCCTTTTCCCGGCCACAATTCCCACCTGATCCGTTAATCCTGCCCTGACATCCACCAGGGAAGCCGCAGCCAAATCATTTCAGCCTCGGGGACAAACTTCCAAGCGGGAAGCTCCGAGTCCCCACACGAAGAAACCTTCTGGAAGTTTCCTCGGGCAGGACTGCCGCTTTTCTGGGGTGGAGATAAGTTCAAGCTGATAAAGGTCCCTTGTCTGAGGAGCTGGAAAAGCGCACTTCAAAAAAAAAGGAAACCAAAAAAAGGGAAATGTGTGCAGGGACGGAGCCCGAGGCGTGACTGAGGGCCAAGAGGGGCCATGTGGAGTTTCCCAAAGCGCTCACCGACAGCTGCCTGCCCCAGACGGGGAGCCTGTCCTCCCAAAACCCCAAATTCCAGCCAACGGGAATGGGCTGGGGAGCCTCTCCTCCCAAAACCCCAAATTCCAGCCAACGGGAACGGGCCGGGGAGCCTCTCCTCCCAAAACCCCAAATTCCAGTGAATGGGAACCGGCCGGGGGAGCCTCTCCTCCCAAAACCCCAAATTCCAGCCAACAGGAATGGGCTGGGGAGCCTCTCCTCCCAAAACCCCAAATTCCAGCCAATAGGAACGGGCCGGGGAGCCTCTCCTCCCTAAACCCCAAATTCCAGCCAATAGGAACGGGCCGGGGAGCCTCTCCTCCCAAAACCCCAAATTCCAGCGAATGGGAACCGGCCAAGGAGCCTCTTCTCCCAAAACCCCCAAATTACAGTGAAAGGGAACGGCCAGGGGAACCTCTCCTGCCCAAAACCCCCAAATTACAGCCAGACACCAGGAAGAAACAACATTGCTCCAGGAAGGAGCAAAACAAACAAAACACAAGGGGAGTTTGCAGCCCCTCAGAGAAAACATTGGAATTTTCCCCCAAGGATCACATGGACATGGCGCCTGCTCTTTGGATGAGGGTTGGATCCCAAAATCCCAGTTGGAAAAGAGTTCCAAGACCACCTTGTCCCCAGTGCCACCTCCAGGAATTCCCTGGACAGTCCAAGCCCCCCTGGGCGGTGCCTGAGCACCCCTTCCACGGGGAAATCTTCTCCATCCTCCATGATTCCCGGCCCAGGGAAGGGGGTATTCCCCTCCCACCGCCCCAGCCTGGAACGCAGCAGGGATTTATTCTCTCAGCCACTTGAACAGGCTCCCAAAGCACCATTTCCCTCATCTCATTTCCATCCCATTCCTCTTGCTCCGATTCCAATTTGCAATCCTGGAACGGCAACCGAGAGACTTTTGCTTTCTGGGCAGCAGGAACCAGCTGAGCATGGACAGGGCCCAGCGGCAGCTCTGGAGTCCCAGATCTCCATCCCACTGCCCGTGGCCATCCCACCCCTTCCATCCCCGTCCACATCTGCCTCTCCTTGTCCCTCTCCCTGTGCTTGTGACACTCCTGACATGCTGGCCCGGGGTTGCTGTGTGTTTTCATCCCTTTTTTTGTTTTTCAAATCCCAACTCCATTCCAGCACTGCCCGTGGCAGGCAGTTTTTGGGGAAGTGCTGCCCTGCCTGCCAGGATGTTTGGGCTGCGTTTCGTTTTTTTAATCCCATCAAGCTGGGAACATCTTTCCCTCCGTTTGGCGGCACGGAGCTGGAAAAAGGAGAGCACAGACGGCCCGGTTTAAAAATGGATGGGGCTGTGGATGCGGGCACAGGGAGAGGGCACGGAGCAGCCTCTCACCCCTTCGGTCACCAGAAATCCCTGGGGGACAGAAATGAGCTCCAGGGTTGGTGAATAACGGGATGGTGCCTCTTTCCAACCCATCCACGGACACCCACCCCGCTCCCAAACTCCCCAGGGGAAGGTGATTTGCTACAACACGCCCTTCGCACTCCCCTTCCTCTATCATTCCTTCCTCAGGAGCCTGGAGGAATTTGAGGGAAAAGGGGGAAACGGTCGGTGCTTGCGGAGCCGTGAAAGCCGCAGCTCCCGCGGCTGCTGGGATTAAGCGGGAAGGGAGGCGCCGCCAATGACATGTTTACAAACGCTCTTCCCAAAATTCCAAGCTGGGTGCAGCCAGGGAGGAGCAGAGCGTGGAGCTGTGGGGAGGCGCAGCCCGCGGCGGGACACGCGTGGCTCCCGGGGCGTCTCTGCCCCATCCTCCGGCTCTCCTCCTCTGTTTCCCAGCCCAGCCTCTCTGCCTGGAACGGCAACTATTCCCCGAGTGGAAACTAGGGGGAAGAATGACACCGGGCTGGGAGCTGCCGGGAAAAGGCGGCTGGTGCCGGGAGGGGAGCCCGCTTCCCCCTCTTCCCTGGCGCTTCTGCAAGTCACAACTTTGTCAGGCTGTGAATTCCCGGAGCCCGCGGGCTCCCCCCGCCTCTCCCTCTCTCTCCCTTTCTCTCCCGAGCGTCTCCGCAGCGCCAGCTGCTCGGCGGGGCGCCAGGGAAGCGGGAAGGGGAGGAACTGAGGAATCGCATCCTGCCTGGGGAATAACGCGGGGATTCGCCCCGTCCCGGCACGGGCCCGGAGCCCGGTGCCGCTCTCCCGGAGCCCCCCACACCGCTCTGTCCCCCCGCCCGGGAGCCCCGGGCACAGGCACCCGTCCCCGGTTCGCGCAGAGCCGAGGACAGCGGGGCAAGGAGCAGAAGGAAAACCTTTGGAAAGGCGCACATGGAGCGGCCGGAAGCGCAGCCCGCAGCTGCAGGGAAGTGAAAGCCTCTGGAAAAGCAGATTTGGAGCTGCCTGCGAGGCTTCTCCTCCTCCCCCTCCCTCTCGCTGTGCCGTGCCGGGCTCCTTTCCCTCGGTAGACGCTCCTCCCGAGCGTTCCAAGCAGAAGGGGAGCCATGGCGACTTGGCAAGGGCTGCAGATCCGCCTTTGGAGCATGAATCAGCCCCGTCGTTTGGGAGGAAAGGGAACATTTTGGGAGGATTTATGGCAGAGCACGCTCCCATCGGATCTGCTGTCGCAGAGCCTCCTGCTCAAGGCTGCAGATAAAAGGGTTGCAGCTTACAGCCCCGGAAAATTGGAATGAATTCCCTGCTGGGAGCGCGGGGCCAGGACTCGCAGGGCTGCAGCTCCGAGGGGATGGGGACGGACCTGCCCGTGCTCAGCCGCCCCGCTGGCAGCCCTGGGATGGGCTAAAAAAATAGCTGGGGATGGTTTTGTGGGAGCTCTATTTCCTGCTTTTCCACCCAGGATCTGTCATGGAAATTCTTTCCCCAGTGATTGATTTTTTTTCCCTGTTTAAAGTTAACGTTTCGTGATGGCCACAGATTTCTGCTCTCCAGAGCTGCAGTATGAACCCAAGTGAGGCAGGGAAAGGCTGAATTCAGGGATGTTCCCACCCAACCCAGCCTCCACAGTGAACCTCCTGATGTCCCCAAGTGACGAAATCCCATTTCTGAGCATCCCAAAATATTGTTCCATCCAATATCCCCAGCTATGCAAAATTCAGGAGCTGCACTAAATAAAAACTGCCTCAGTGGGAATGTGTCCCATGCCTGGGAAACACGACTGGTTGGCTCCTGAGTTTCTTCCAGGATATTCCAGGAGGAATATCAAGCTCAAAAGGCAAAAGGAAAAAATTCTCAAGGTTGAAACGAGTATGTTAACACATTAATGAAGAAGTTGGTATAAAAAGAATTAGGGAAAAAAATAGGGAAAAGAAATGAAGCTTGAAGAAAAAAAGCTCATAGAATGAAATTTAGGGGAAAAAAAATTAAGGAGGGTGGGGAGAAAAAGAAGTCAGTACAAAAAGAAGTTCGCACAAAAAAATTAAGAAGTTTGTGACAAAATTAAGAAGTTTGCTGCAAAAGCTTTTGAAGCGAGAGCCCAGAATCTTTCGCGGGGAGGAGCTGCACAAAAGCAGCTCCCTGAACATGTTTTGCCTTTCCCAAAGCTGTTCCCTAAATGTCACTTTTATCGCCTTCTCTCCCAGCCTTTATGACCATATGTGTTTTTATGATATTCACAACATGCTTGTGCCACACAAGATGCAAATGCAATTTCCTGCTGGAACGCCTCAATATGCACAGCAACAAGCGCAGGGACACAAAGGAAGGAGAGGGGGCTCCGGGGCTCCTTCCCGCGGCCAGGAATTACCTGGGAAAGGCAGAGGGAGCTCTGCTCCCGTCCCCACCTCACATCCCTTCCCCGGGGAAATTCCTCCTGCTCTCCAGCCTCGTGTCCCGTCACAATTCCACTCAATTGTACCAGCAGGGGCTCGGATTGTTCCCTGCCGGTCCTGGTGCAACTCCAGAGAGTTGGAGAGGGGCTTTGGAGCAGGGGAGAAGGGATAAATTCCAGCCAGGTTTGTCCCATCCCATCCTGGAAAAGCTCAGCCCTTCCCTGGCCAGGTTTGTCCCGTCCCATCCTGGAAAAGCTCAGCCCTTCCCTGGCCAGGTTTGTCCCTTCCCTGGCCAGGTTTGTCCCGTCCCATCCTGGAAAAGCTCAGCCCTTCCCTGGCCAGGTTTGTCCCTTCCCTGCTCAGGTCTGTCCTGTCCCATCCTGGAAAAGCTCAGCCCTTCCCTGGCCAGGTTTGTCCCCTCCCTGCTCAGGTTTGTCCCCTCCCTGCTCAGGTTTGTCCCCTCCTTTCTCAGGTTTGTCCCCTCCTTGCTCAGGTTTGTCCCCTCCTTTCTCAGATTTGTCCCCTCCCTGCTCAGATTTGTCCCCTCCTTGCTCAGGTTTGTCCCTCAGGAATCAGGCTGGAAATGGGCAACAGAAGAAATCCCTTTCAAGAGGGGCAATGGAGGGAACGCTCCGAATGGATAATCTGGGATATCACCTCAGGAAATATAAAACATCAGAGAGGGAATTCTGAGAAGCAGAGCATCCAAAAATAGGCAGAGGTAGGGAAATCCCATTTCCTGAGGAGTCTGAAGCACATTGGGACTGTTTGTTCCAGCTGGGAGCAAGTGTCACCGAGCCTCCCAAAGTGCAAATCTGCAGTTTGGGCTGGTCCTGGCGGCACATCCAGGGAAAAACGGGGAAAAAGAAGCCGTTGTCCTTAAAATATTCATCCCTGGGCTCCCAGCCTGACACGTGTAGTGCTGGGGAGGGAAATTCCTCGGGGCTGCAGCCGCCTGCCTTTGGCCCGGGCCGGAGTTACTCACGGAATAATAAATGGCCATGAATTATTGACGGCGTGCTCGTGTACGACACCGCCAGACAATTCCCACCTTGGCTCCTGCCACCTTCCCGGGCCGGGGAGTGAATCCTGCAGCATCCAGCTGGGGCTGCCTCCATCTGTGTGTGAAATCTGGGATGAGCGTTCCTGCAAAGGGCGACGTGGCAGGATAAATCCCGGGAAAACCCAGCACCTCCTGCAGGAGCAGCTGAGGGAATCACTCATGGAAAGGGGGGATCACACTGATCCTCTTTTCCCAGTTAAAAATCAGTTCCTGAATTATTCCCACATTATTCCTGACTGCAAAGGGGAATGTGGCAGGATAAATCCCGGGAAAATCCCAGCACCTCCTGCAGGAGCAGCTGAGGGAATCACTCATGGAAAGGGGGGATCAACATGATCCTCTTTTCCCAGTTAAAAATCAGCTCCTGAATTATTCCCACATTATTCCTGACTGCAAAGGGGAATGTGGCCCAACAAACCCCAGGAAAATCCCAGCACCTCCTGCAGGAGCAGCTGAGGGAATTCCTCATGGAAAGGGGGACCAAACTGATCCCCTTTTCCAAGTTAAAAATCAGTTCCTGAGTTATTTAAGAGGGACAGGGTGGGATTTCCAGGGGGGCTGCTGCTGGGATTAGGGATGATCCCAGTGTGGATCCATCAGTGGGATCACGATGCTGGGACCCTGTGGGAGAACGGGGATCTCCAGCCACTGGGAACTGTTGGAAATTCCTGGATTTTGACCCAGAAATGGGAATTGAATTGAAAAAGTACAAAATTCTGACTGGAAGAGGGAGAATTAATTGAATTTGACTCAAATAATCCGGGATCCCGAAGGGATGAGGCCAGACAATTAATCGGGAGCGGAGGGGCTGTTGCAGGGGAGGAATTTGGGATCTGCTCCCTCCCCTGGGCTGAGCTGGAGCAGAATTCCCCCCCTGGATTCCTCCATAATCCGCAGCAGGACGATATCTCCTTGTCCTAATTTAGGAGCTTTTGTGCCTCCTCCTGAGGAAGCGGAGAACAAGAGGATTAAAGGGAAGAACTCCCTGCAAAGCCCAGCCCCGGTGCCCTGCCCCAACAATTCCGATCTAATTGATCCCGGCATTAATTCCCCCTGATCTCCGTGTGCTCGGGCAGCCTGCTGGGAGATTCCTAATCAAATTACAGCTCATTCCAAACGATCCGACACTGCCCGAGCCTTTCCTCTCTATTTTAGGGGTGGGGGGTGTATGAAATGCGTTTTCCATCTCGAGCCGAGCGCATCCACCAGGAAAAAAAAGGCCTGGAAGATCAACCTGGAAAATCCTTTCCAAGCGGAGTTAAAAGCAAGGATTGAAGTTTCCACCTCCCAGCTGGGATGGAGCCCATCCGAAGATCCCCCAGGAAGACCAAAGGACGCCTGGCTGGTGTGGGCTGGGTCACAGGCACTGCTGGATCTCTGGGTGCTGCGTTCCCGGGGCTCCCCTTTGACCCCGAGCCGTGAAGAGCTCCCGAGGTTTCAGGTTCCTGGTGTTTGGAGAGCTCCAATAAAAGGTGCCTTATGGATCCGAATGAAATCTTTTCTTTCTGAGGCCCAGCAGATCCCAGTCCGCTCTAATTTAGGGCTGACATTTACCCGCTGCCGGAGGAGGGGGAATTCCAAGTGGACAATTCGTTGTAATTTGAGGGGAAAACATCCTTGAAATGCCAGAAAAGTGCATATTTAACATTTGCGGTAATTAAGTGATTTTAATTCAATAATAAATCCCTCTTGTCTCTATTTCCCCTCATCCCTCACTCCTGGCCTGGCACAGGGATTGAACTGCACTAATTCCTCCTTTTTCCAGTGTAAATAAGCTCTAATTCCTTTTTCCAGCCAGGCAGCGCTGTTGGAACCCTGTCATAATTTCACTTTTTGGCAAAAAAAATCCTTCCTTTGGAGTTGTGGTTTTTTTTCTCTGCAACAAGTTTTTCCCTCTATCCTGCAAAACAAGTCCAGACTGTCCTGCACCTGGTCCGGGTGGGAATTCCTCCACAGCACCATCTGGAATGGATTTTATGGAAACACAAAGAAAATTCTGCCCTAGCTGCCCTCAGACATCCTCAAACTCTGTTCCAAAGATGGAAGGGCGCAGGGATTCAGGCAGGTGACTCCCAGGAATAAAGGGAAACATGGAAAGCCCAGCCTGACACCCTGGGGTCCTGCTGCACAGGGAATTCAGGGATGTGGGCACCTGCATCAGCACCAGAGGGAATGAATGGGGGCCATGAAATGCTGAGCTCTCAGCCTGGAAAAGCTCAGCCCTTCCCTGGCCAGGTTTGTCCCTTCCCTGCTCAGGTTTGTCCCCTCCTTGCTCAGGTTTGTCCCTTTCCTGGCCAGGTTTGTCCCTTCCCATCCTGGAAAAGCTCAGCCCTTTCCTGCTCAGGTCTGTCCTGTCCCATCCTGGAAAAGCTCAGCCCTTCCCTGGCCAGGTTTGTCCCGTCCCATCCTGGAAAAGCTCAGCCCTTCCCTGGCCAGGTTTGTCCTGTCCCATCCTGGAAAAGCTCAGCCCTTCCCTGCTCAGGTTTGTCCCCTCCTTTCTCAGGTTTGTCCCCTCCTTGCTCAGGTTTGTCCCTCGGGAATCAGGCTGGGAACGGGCAACAGAAGAAATGCCTTTCAAGAGGGGCAATGGCAAAGCCCGGCTCGGAGGGAGCGCTCCCTGTCCTGGTTGTGCCAAGCAAACATTCCCATTATTCACATTTCCTGAGTCCCTGCTGCGTGGCAGAATCCAGGAATTTGGGATTGTATTTTGCCCTGTGATATTAAATCGTGCCCTTGGTGTGAATGCAACTCAGAAAAAATAAAATCACTCCCGCTTTAAAACATTATATCCAGGTTTCCTTTCGGAATCCCAGGGGATTTACTCATCTACAGCCTCCGGCTGCGTATTCCCAGAGAGAACAAGGAATTTGCAAACAGAAATATTTGTGGAACTGCAGTTTCCTGAGTCTCCAATTAGGGTGAAGTTTGTTGACGGAACCAGGTGAAAACACAAAATATTTGGGATGAGACAGACCTGGCTTCAAGTGGAAAGCTGCTTCCCATATTCCCGGTTCTCCCTAAGAGGCTTTGACAGCCCAAACCCACAACCAGTAACTCCAGTGAGGGTGTCCAGCCATGCCAGCGTCGCCTGGGATGTTCCCGAGGAGTTTTCCCCCCTGGAGCAAGTTTCCAGGTTTGATTTAGCTTTGCTGGACTAAGCACATTATTAATTGGGTCCCGTTTATTTACAATTCCGTTGCCCGGAATATCTGCCGGGCCCGGTAATTGAATTTTGGGAAGGCAGTAATTAAAAAAGTCCAAGGAGCAATAAACGGGAGCGTCCATAAATAACGGCCCGGGAGAAGGGACATCCATCACCCCGATTAAATGACTCCTGATCATATTTGAACTCCTTAATTTTCATTTACGGCTTCCTGAGGATTTACGGCCCTCGTAGGGAGGGGAAGGGGCAGCTCCATTCAGGAGGGGGGGGTTTGGAAAAGGATGATTTCCAGCCTGGCCAGCAATGGGGAATTCTGCTGAGAGAAGCGGGGAATTCTGCTGGGGCTGGAGCGCAGCAGCACGGAGCTTTTTAACGCCGACGCAATATTTTACAGGCATTTTCCATTTCAGCCCCTGGTACAGCTTCCCTTCCATCCCAGATTCCTGCGAGGAGGAAATTCCTGGGCTGCTGCAGCTGCTGCGGTCTGAAGTTTATTTACCTGCTTCCCCCCAGGCAGCTGAGCTCCCTGCCCCGGCCCTTTTGGAGCGCGGATCTTTCTGGAATCCACTCCACAAGCCCTCGCTGTGGAGAGCAGGGATCAGCTCCCAGAATTCTCCGTTTCCCTGGCACGGGATCAAAAGATGACAAACATCCTGCAAGAACACAGAGCCCTCATTGTTGCCGTTTGGGGGCCGAGGTGGAGCCGGGCTGGGAACGGGGCTGCCATTTGGGAGGAGCCGTTCCGACCCGCACCTTAACGATGCCTCGAGAATTGTGCCTGTGCGGGGTTTTTGGGAATAAAAGCCGGAAGGACGGAGAGATGCTGCCGGCCACTCGCTGCCGCGTGACAGCGCTGCTCTTCCTTTGGAAAATGTCATTTGGGAAGGGCTGCTGCCAGAGGCACCAGGAGGGAGGGAGGGGCACAGCTCAAAGCATCTCTCGGAAAAACCAGGGGGGAACAACCCGCTGCATCCACAAACCCTCCCTCCCTCCCAGCAGCACAGAGAGGATTTGGGAAATGCTCCCGGGAGTGTGGGAATGTGTTCCCAGCCCCTCGTCCCGCTGGGCCCGGGTTACAGGGGACGGTGGAGGTGTGGGGAGCCGTGTGAGCGCACGCTGGACACGGATATCCGGGATGGGACGCTGGGCAGGGATAATCCCCACAAAAAGCCAACGTTCCGCTGTTTGTCTCCCCATAAAAAGAAATCCTAAACCACAGGAGTCAGTCAAGCCCGTGTTCCTCCAGGACGGAAACGCTTCCAGCCTCCCAACAGCCTGTGCTGTGTCGTGCCAGACGGGAACAGGAGCCAAAAGCTCTTCCCAAAAAAATCCCACGGAAGGAACACCTTGCTCATTCCCAGACTCCGGGCACACGGCAGACAGACGGAGGGAAGAGACGGGCCTCGGAATTCCGCAGGGGGAAAAGCTGCGCGTTCGGGAAAGCGAGCAGGGATGGGACGAGGGGAGCGGCCTGGAAGTGCCGCAGGGATATTGTGTGGGATGTGGGGAAGGAATTCTGCGTCCACGCCCGGGCTGGATGGGACTCGGAGCACCCTGGGCTGGTGGAAGGAGTCCCTGCCACGGCAGAGGCTGGAGTGGGATGACTCCTGACCTAAACCCTTCCCAGATGGTGCCACCCCCATGAAGTCCCCCAAATGTGGGAGCAGGAAACGTCCTGGTTGGTCGTGGCAGCAAGAACCTTCTCTGGTGCTCAGAGGGAACGCTCCTCTCTGGAATTCTCTTGCCAGAATCCTGGAATGGGGTGTTTGTCAGTCCCACCCTGCTCCAAGCAAGCCTTGTTTTCCCAGGATTCCGCTCCCGATTCCCAGGAACTTTGCAGCCTCCTCATTACCCGAGGCTTTATTTAAGATTCCCGTGTCTCCGGCTTAATAACCCCCAAATGAGTCCCGCCGGAATTAGCCGTAATTAAGGACATTGTGAAATATGGCGGGGGCAAAGGGAATTACACTGTATTACTTTATTAATAATATTCCTTAACGACACTGGAAATTGCTATTAGGCCCGAACATTCCTGCCTGGATATGGAAATAGTCTTTTGCTATGCTAATCTAGCACAATTTTCTTTTCCATGTAAACAAATTATCCTCTATTAATATGCTGTTCTCCTTGCATAGTTAATTATTGTAACAGTAAGGAATAAAATGCTCCGGCTTTCGCTGTTTGGGATGGAAAAAAGGGCTCCATAAATACTTTAATAGGGAGCTAATTATGCGCAGAATTCCGATGCCGAGAATGCGTTTGTAATTGCATTAAAATGGTCTTCTGTTCAAATATTGGGCAGCCGGCTAATTGGAGGTGAGCTGGAATTTCAGGATTGTCAGTCAATGACGATATCTCGCATTTGGCTCCGGGAATGAAGGGAATATTTCGCGGTGCTCACGAGGAGCAGCTCCGGGTTTCAGAGCACGGGAAAGAAGGAATTTCAGGGGTTTGGGCTGAGGAGAGAACTCACTCCCCACTCCTCCCTCCCGGCAGCCAGCTGGGATGGGCCCCAGGCTGTGCCAGGGCGGGTTTCGGCTGGATTTCAGGGGAAATTCCACCCCGGGAAGGGTTTCCAGGCCCATCCCTGGAAGCGTTCAGAGAACACAGGATGTGGCACACGGCTTTGGGGCGATGTGAAGCTCTCACAGCTCTCTCCCAACCCTAACAATTCCACGATTCCATCCCCGGGGGAGACGTGCCAGCTGCCATCCCGTGGGCCACCAGGCAGCTGCACAAGGCCAGCCTGGGGACAGCGAGGGCACGGCGAGGGGACAGAGGTGGGAGCGGGGACAATGGGATCACGGGCACGGAACGCCGAGGCGGCGGCTCGGCATCCGGAGCGGGAACAGGCAAACAGCTTGTGGCACAAAGCAAAGGAGAGAGAATTCCAAATGGCTAATCTCCAGCCACCCACACAAGTTTTGTCTCTCTTTAGCACCTTTCCCTGTTGCTAAGTCTCGCATCCAAAAAACCGGAGAGGAGACACTCCAAAGACACTCCAAATTATGCAGCAATATTGTGTGGAGCAGCTGAAAAGAGGCTGGGAGCAGAGCTGCAGTCCCGGCTATCTTGAGGAAAACGCTGATTTTATCTGATTGTCCTGGGCTCGATGACCCGGGGCGGGCAGCAAACCCCGTGTGTGCCCCTGGGGCCAAAGGGGAACGCCTGCAGTGGGCTCGTGTTCTCCCACACCACTGACCTGACCCAGGTTATCTCATTTCTAAGGGAGACAATTCCTTCAAAGACACGGGCAGAGGAGAACCTTCCAAGGGAAAAATTCCCGACAAATTCGCTCAGGCCAGGAGTCAGCACTTCAATTTTCCTAACAAATACTCCAGCAAACCCAATTCCTTAAGCTGGCTCGCAGGAAGCCAAAAGAAATCATCTGCTTCAGGGGGAGGAAAGAAAAAAAAAAGCCGGAAAAAAAGACATGTCAGATCCCAGCTATCCTGCCAAAATCCCCCAACAGCTTCCTAGCTTTTAAGGGAAGAGCATTTGAAATGTCTGTTTGTCTGACAGATGTCTGCAATGTACTGGGAGCTGGAGTCATGCTCCGAATGTAAATAAGATTATGGCCTCGCAATATTCCCCTTCCCTCGGATTTACCTCCGCGCCCACCAAGAGAAAACCGAGGCCGGGTTTGGGTTTTTTTTCCCCAGCAGGTTTTTCTTCTCTCCCTATCCCACAAGCAGGATTAACATCTTTTTGCCTTGTCAGTTAAATACTCAGGTTTGTCCTTTAATCCAGTGGCTACTCCAAAGGATCCAGCTGTTGGAGCAAAGGCGTAATTTCTGGTTAAAAATAGCAGGCATTCACTTGGAAGCATCATCTCCTTTTTCCCCCTTTCTTTCCCCCCGGAATGAACAAGAAAAGCCTCAACAGTGGAGTTCAGTGAGGCCTGTGCCGCCGTCCCCAGGGACGTTCCAGTCCTGGAGATGCTCCTGGGGAAAGGCCTTTGGAAGGCTCCAATTCCCCTCCTGGGGCAGCACGGAGCCATTCCTGCCATCCTGCCAAGGAATTCCCGTGGCAGGAATCATTTTGCCTTTCCCACCCACTGCAAACTTTCCTTCCAGAAATGAATTCACCAGAATCCCTACAACAAAACCTTTCTTCAGAGCTCCGAGCCACCGGATTTGGCCTTTCCCTGCCCTCTCCAGAGGGACTGCACGGTTTTCCTAAATACCCGGCCTCAGATCCCGGATGCCAGGAGTGTTCTGGAGGAGCAAGGCATCCCTTAAAAGCACTTTGTGAATTTCTAATGGCAACGCCGACGCTCTGCACAGTCAATCCCGTAATTGATCCTGACTCCTACACGCAGCCACATGTGCTGGGCCGGGAATAACACCGGGAATAGCACCGGGAATAGCGGCGGGAATAGCGCGGCTTTCACCTCAAACAAATGAGGTCTAATTAGATTAATGTGCCAATCAGTGCTCCGCACTGCTATGATTAATGAGCGCCTTGCCCCGCTCCCGCATCGGAGCCGGGGCCGGTGCGAGGGGGTTTTCTGGGAGAGGAGAGATTTCCCCTCCGCGGTGCCGGGATCCCGCACGCCGGGGAGCCGGAGCCGTCCTGCTTTTCCGAGGAGCTGAGCTGGGCTGCTGCGGGTGTCAGACGCGGACACCCTCCAGCTGTTCCAGCGCCATGTGTCAACATTATTTACCAACCTAATGTGATGATAATTACGGCCTAAAGTGCGGGGAGAGCGCGCGCGGGCAGGATGGCCATACATACTTAATGACGCCGCTCTCCTGCCTTCCCGAGCACGGGGAGCGCGGCCCGTGCCGCTGGAGACATGTGCGAGCACGGCGCAAGCTGTCTGCGCGCAGCCCGGGCCGGCCTGGATGCGGCAGCGCGCCGCTCCCGGTAAAAAATTCATTTCCAAATGGGTCGCAGGGCTCCCGGCAGATGGGAGAGCACGGAAGGCACGGGCCGCCCTCCCCCGCCGTTTAACCCCCGCGCCGCCGCAGCGGGAGCGCCGGGAGCCGCAGGCCCGGCCCTGCTGGAAGGGTCCCTTTAAAGCCCAACACCTGTACTTTACTGCGGCAGCATCGCGCGGCGGGCAGATGTGTAACCCGAGCCGGCGGAGCTGCTCGGAATTAGAAAAACATGGCTCGGGAAAGGGAGGGGAAGGGGGCTCGGGAAGGCCTTTGGGAGCGAGGCTTTTATTTCGAGATCAAACCTCGATCTTTAAAGCGTTCCCTCGCGTCACCTTGGGCTCCTGCTGAGCGCCGCTGTCTCCGCAGGCCGTCCCACCCGTGGGCACAGCGCCCAATTAGCTCCAAAGGCTGCCGGAAGCCGGCGGGACCGGGCCCGCGGCCGGCTGGGCTTCAGCTGGATACCGGGGACGGTTTCCCCGTGGAAAGGGGGAATGGTTGGGCGCGTTCCCAGGAAAGCTTTATCTGGTGCTGAACGGGATCCTTCCGGCCGCAGGGCCGAGCTTGGCCGGGCTCCGGCGGTTCTAACACATCCATTGTGGTGTGGATGTCCCCCGAGCGCCGCGGGCCGCCCACTCCGAGCCCCGGGACGGCCACCAGCTCTTATCAGGGAAAGCCGCGGAGACGGAGCAGCCCCGTCCATCCCATCTCCTGCACGGCACGGCCCGGCTGGGAAGGGACCTCCCGGGTCACCCCGCTCCAGCCCGGGGCAGGGACACCTGGGACAGAGCAGCTGGCTCCAAACCTGCCCTGGGACGCTTTCTGACCCCGCATTCCCGTAGGGAGAAGCTGCTGCGTGTACAGCCACTCCATCCAATGTCCCTCCACAAAAAGACATGTCAGATCTCTCAAAGTGCATTCAGGGTTCTTCCCCCCGCTTTGCTCCGAAATGCTGCTCAGAACTGGTTGTTCCTGCAGCCCTTTCCACACCTCCCGGGAATATCCTGTGGCTCTGCAGAGCGACCTGACCCCAGCGCACAGTGCCCTTGTTTTTTCTCCCCCCCCCCTTCCCCTTTTTTCCCTTAAGTGTGAGCTCATTTGAAAATTCCAATTTCTCCAATAATTCGCTGCAGCTGCCGAGATGTTCCCGTGCTTTTGATCACTGTTATTAATGATGTGCCGTAACATATGCAAGGCTTGCAATCCCAGCTACTCTTTCTTACAAAGATCAGTCTGTACTTCCCCCCCGCTCCCTGCTCCCCCTTTCCCTCCCTTTCCCTCCCTTTTCCCTCCCTCCCTCGGCTCTGATGGAGCTCATATGTTTGAGGAAGTTCATCTCCCAGCTATTAGTCGGAGAATTAGGAAATGTGTGGGCAGCTCCTCTGTGCTACAAAAGACATTGGAGGAAGGAGCTGTTCCCTTTTATTCCCCAAAGAAGGATTATGGCTTGATTTCGGGGCCTGAGTTTGCTGTTAAAAATGTCGTGGCTCATTCCTCATGTTGTCTTATTGACTTCCACGTTTTGAGAAAAAGGTTTCCAGCTTTGTGGGGTTTTTTTTTTCATTTCTCAACCACTCCCGGCCCAAACCGAGATCCCAAATTCCAGGTCATTCCATGGAATGGAATTTATTCACCCCACATTTATGCCACCTGGAGCACCATCACAAAGTGCAGGCTCGGGCTGTGCCATCGCTCCCAATCCAGGCTATTCCGGACTATTTCAATGGCTTTTCATTTACTCCCCGCGACTGATGTGTTAAAGGCCCAGAGATGAGGAATTCCTCTCCCTGGAATGCCATGCTGGAGATGCCAGCGCCCCAAGGACACGGGATGCCCCTGAGGACACCGAGGGGACTCCAGGTGTTCCTGTGCTGATCCAACGCCGCTGCCACCCTGCTCCACCTCGGGGCCGTGTCCCCGCTGTCGGCGTCACCCCCTGGGGCAGCCGAGCCGTGCTCCTGTTGTCCCCACACCCTCCCCGCGGTGACACCCGGTGTGCCTCGAGCTGTTCGTGCCCCGCAGATTCCGTGCTCCGAGGAGAAGGAGTGAACAAAGGGCCGGATTCCAGCAGGGAACGGTGGCATCCAACCCACACACCCCCCAGCCAGGAGAGGGGGTCACCACACCCCGTCCCCTCTTTTATTTCGACTCAACAAAATTCATTCTGTTTGGTGCTTTAGCCCCAAAATCAGGGGCAGCAGGAGCTGTTGGAGCCGGGGGCCCGTCCCCCCCGAGGCCGCCGAACGCCTTTTTATTCCCGAAGCCGCCTGCGGAACGTTGTATTCCCGAAATTTCTCCCCCCTCTCAGCCGCGAGTCGGAGCAACCGTGAAAAAAGAAGGCAGGCTGCGCTTTTCCTCCCCCCGCCTCCTGCTCCTTGGGCGTGTGTTTTTCCGAGCGGGGCGAAACAGGTGCTGAAATGTGAAACCCTACTGAGGGATTTCCTCGGCAGGCAGCGAGGTGGGAGCGCGGACCTGGAGCGGGATGTGCTCCCAGGGCTGCCGGAGCAGGCTGCGAGCGCCGGCAGCGCCGCGCTGTCGCTTTAAGAAAAAATAAACTCGGCTCTGAACTACCCAAAACCCTGCCATTTCCAGCCTGGGCTTGATTAATGATTTTTCTATCTAATAAAAGGTTCACAAACCATCTGTTTTTCTCCCTAATGCCTTGCCCAAAGGTTTTTCGTTCCTATTTCAGGCTTGGGGCCAACTGACATTCCCCTCTTTTTTTTTTCCCCAGCCTTGTAAACAAACCCTTCTCTCTTTTTAATCTTCCAGGGCTGTTTCCTACCCATCGTTATGCATATTCATTGCGAGTAAACATTTTTAGTGTCTACACTTAATCTCTTCCACTGGCAATTACTGTTCTATGCTGTTTTGTAATGCAGAAGGGCCAACGCTTTCCCTTCTAATAACAGCTGGGTCGCAGATGGGGCCTGCAGTCATTGTAGAAAATAAAAATTTACAAGATGCCAGTGGAATTTATTTCAGTTTTATGGAGTCACAGGAGGAACCTTTCCGTTATCCGCCTTCAGTGCAATCTGCAGGCGCGAGGCAGGCTTTTGACATTTAATCAAAGGGGGGTTCAGGTAGGGGCTGGAACGGCGAGGGAAGAAAGCAGGTGGATCCTATTAGGCAGTGCCATGGTTAATTTATTTGGGAGTGATTGGCTGAGACGCGCCGCAGCCAAGCTTTGACATCCCGTGTATATCTTGTTTAGCATCCCGCTCCCGAGCCGGCCCGCCGGCAGCCTGCTCCGGGGCCACCCGGCACCCCGCTGGGGACGGCACCCACGGGTACCGGGAGAGAGGGGCTGGATCCCAACACCGCCTGCCTTGGCATGGCTGGAAAGCTCCCGGGCAGGGAGGCGGCGGAGCTCGGTCTCCGCGCTCTGCGGCAAAGCGCGGAGCTGGAGCTGGAAAACGAGGAGTTCTGAGGTGGCCGAGCCCTGCTCTGGCCTTAGGAGTGGGGACCCCCCGTTAGGTGTGGGGTAGGGGACAGCTGGAGCAGCTCCAGCACCTTGGCATGAGGGGCTGGGATCTGCCTGCACGGCTCAGCCCTGCCTGCGTGAGGGCGGCGCGGTAGGGTGGCCTGCTTCCCATCCCCAAAAAACCTTCCCAGGGGCTGGGGAGAACACCGGGAATCCTGGGATGGCATGGGTGGGAAAGGACCCTGAACCCCAGTTTCCCTCCAGGGATAGAAGGTGGCACAAGGGACACAGGGAATCCCACAGTCCTGGCACGGTGTGGGTGGGAAGGGACCCTCAGCCCCAGTTTCCATCCAGGGATGGACACAAGGGACACAGGGAATCCTGGAATGGCGTGGGTGGGAAGGGACCCTCAGCCCCAGTTTCCATCCAGGGATGGACACAAGGGACACAGGGAATCCTGGAATGGCGTGGGTGGGAAGGACCCTGAACCCCAGTTTCCATCCAGGGATGGACACAGGGAATCCTGGAATGGCGTGGGTGGGAAGGGATCCTCAGCCCCAGTTTCCATCCAGGGATGGACACAAGGGACACAGGGAATCCTGGAATGGCGTGGGTGGGAAGGGCCCTGAACCCCAGTTTCCATCCAGGGATGGACACAGGGAATCCTGGAATGGCGTGGGTGGGAAAGGACCCTCAGCCCCAGTTTCCATCCAGGGATGGAAGGTGACACAAGGGACACAGGGAATCCTGGAATGGCGTGGGTGGGAAGGGACCCTCAGCTCCAGTTTCCCTCCAGGGATGGAGGGTGGCACAAGGCTGGAGGTTCCCCTGGGCCATCAGCTCTTTCCACAAGCCCTGCGATTCCTGAAATTTCCTGATGGGCAAATACGTGGATAAACATCAGGAGTGGAAACAGTCGGGAGGGCACTCCCAAGGAATAAAGGACATATTTCTGTTTAGTGGGCGCCGTGTGGAGATTTTTTCCAGAGTTTTTAAGCAGCTGAATGAGGAGGACATAACAATCCCACATCTCTCTGTCCCCCCTTCCTCCCCGGTTTCCAGCATCCAGCAGCAGAAACGTATTGACCCGCTCAAGTTAATTTGATTTTAGGTGGTGTGGGTTTTATTATTCCAGCTTTTTCTTCATTTCTAGTCCCAGGGTTTTCAAACCTCTCAACAGAGCTTTTCCAAATTAAGGATTCTTAATTTTTCCTTCCCAGGAAGTCCCGATTCAGGTGTTGGAATGAGATGATCTCTGTGGCCCCTTCCAACCCAAATGATTGTGTGTGGAAGGAAAACACAACTTACACGGGGAGAAAATCCTTCAGCTCTCGCAGGGAGTTTGCTGTTCCCTGGTAAATATTTCCCAGAGGCTGGCTCTGGGAAGGAGGGGAAGCTATTAATGCGTGTGGCTTAGCTCAAACTTTCCCTCCTCCCTCCCTTTTTCAAAAGAAGATATTGCTATTTTTTTACATGCAAACTCTGTTGAGAATATTGAATTTGGTACATTAAATACCAGAGATGAAGGTCTCAGTGGCTTTTAATGAAGAGGATAAATTCTCCCAACTGCATTTCCCCGTGCACCATCCCCAGTCCCCTTTTCCCAAGCCTTTCCCTTCATTTACAAACTCCAAAGCTGCCAATAAGTTTGTTAATCTCAGCGAAATGCTGTTCCTACGGCAAATATTAGTAAAGATCAACTAATCCGAGCCTGGGAGAGGGCCCAGCGGGAGCCTCAGGGTACCCAGAGTGCAGATCCAAACCGGAGCGCTGCAATCCCACTGGACAGAAACGTCCTTCGGGGCATTTGGGAACCAGCCGAGAAATGGGAGCAGGAGCAAAGTCAAAATGCCACGGAAAGGCTCGTGGAGCCAGGCTGAACTGGGCAGCCAGGAGGAAAATGAAGTGGGAACGGTGGGTGGGAGCCCTGGCAGCCCCTTTGGAGGGCTCTGAGCTCCCACACCCCACACCCCAACACGCCCTGAGCGCCCACACCTGAGCCCGGCCCTGACCCCAAATCAAACCCTTGTATGGAAATGATCCCAAACACAGAGAAACCCAATAAAATCCCCCCCCGGGCAGCCTTGCTCCATAACCCGAGATGATTTTTGCTCTGTTCCTGCACAAACAGCCAGAAGAGGGACCACAGATTAATTAGGATCCTCGGAGCAGACAGCTCCGGTGCCAGTGCCGAGGCTGCTCGTAAAGCCAAGCACTGGGCTGGGCCTCGCAGCTCTGTTCCTCACCAAAAGGAGGGATAATCATTCCTGGCAAATGAAAAGCAGCATGGGGAGGGGAGGAGAGGCTCCGGGAAGGAGCTGTGGAGGATGGAGAGCTGCAGATCGTGCTGCTCCATCAAATATTCAGGAGCTGGTGTGGTTTATGGGATGGGCTCGGGCTGGCGGAACATCGCCCGGATCTGCAGCCAGAGCTGCCTGTGGTGCCGCTCTTTGGGATGATGGGAGGCTCCTCGGCTCCCAAACTTTGCCGGTGCTCTTCAGCACAGCACTCACAGGTGGCTGCAGCAGGGACCAAGGCACTGCAGCCTTCTCCCAAAAACCCCAGCCCAGATTCCAGCCATCACTCCTGACTTCTCCCAAAAACCCCAGCCCAGATTCCGGCCATCACTCCTGACTTCTCCCAAAAACCCCAGCCCAGATTCCGGCCATCACTCCTGACTTCTCCCAAAAACCCCAGCCCAGATTCCGGCCATCACCCCTGACTTCTCCCAAAAACCCCAGCCCAGATTCCGGCCATCACCCCTGACTTCTCCCAAAAACCCCAGCCCAGATTCCGGCCATCACCCCTGACTTCTCCCAAAAACCCCAGCCCAGATTCCGGCCATCACCCCTGACTTCTCCCAAAAACCCCAGCCCAGATTCCGGCCATCACCCCTGACTTCTCCCAAAAACCCCAGCCCAGATTCCGGCCATCACCCCTGACTTCTCCCAAAAACCCCAGCCCAGATTCCGGCCATCACCCCTGACTTCTCCCAAAAACCCCAGCCCAGATTCCGGCCATCACCCCTGACTTCTCCCAAAAACCCCAGCCCAGATTCCGGCCATCACCCCTGACTTCTCCCAAAAACCCCAGCCCAGATTCCGGCCATCACCCCTGACTTCTCCCAAAAACCCCAGCCCAGATTCCGGCCATCACCCCTGACTTCTCCCAAAAACCCCAGCCCAGATTCCGGCCATCACCCCTGACTTCTCCCAAAAACCCCAGCCCAGATTCCGGCCATCACTCCTGACTTCTCCCAAAAACCCCAGCCCAGATTCCGGCCATGGCTCCCAATTCCAGTGTAACTTCACGTGGTGGGGGGGTCTAGCCAGAACTGATGTTTTCCATGAAGAAATTCCCCCTAATATCCAACCTAAATGTGCTGCAGGGAGGCTTGAGGCTGCTTCCTCTTGCCCTGTCCCTTGTTCCCTGTGGGGAGAGCCTGATCCCACGTCCCTTCAACAGGGACATTTCACTGCAGGAAAAGCCTGTCCAGGATTCTGGTCCTGCACAAGGCCAGGGGCGGATGATGCCTGTGGCTCCCTCCCAGCCCTGGCCATTCCATGGTTCTCATCAGGATCAGCCCCTTGCTCTCCGGGTTTTCTGGGCCGTGCTGGGGAAGGTGGAGGCTGCTCCTGCCCGTGTTGGAGGCATTTGCAGGCTGCAGCCATCTGCACGGCGCTCTGCAGGCAGCCAGGCTGCTGTAACGTCCCTGGAAAAGCGACAGAAACACTTGGACAGGTGGGATGGCTCCCTCCCCCTGGCCCGGCACTGCAGCCAATGCAGTCGGGGCCGTAAAAGAGGAGGGTGGGCTGGATGTGCAGGGCACGTGCCTCGGGGTTGTTTGTCACGGAATATTGGCCTGCTAAAAGTGACATTGGGAATGCAAAAGGGGGGCAGGGTAAAATCCCCGGAGTTTGGGCCGTTTGTCAAAGCTGGAAATGTGGGAACGGAGCTGCAACGAGGCAGCATCTTCCAAAGCATCCTCTGGAGCACCTGGAGTTAGTCATTCCAAAGGAATCAGCTGCTAGCAGGGGCTGTGGGAGCACTTTTGGGGGGGAAACAGTGAAGTATCAACAGAAAACTCTGACACCAAGACTTCTGAGGTCCCACAGAAGCTGTGGCTGCCCCATCCACGGGAGTGTTCAAAGCCAGGCCAAAAAAGGATGAACAAGAGTGGAAAATCACGTCGAACCCTGGAATTTCCTGTAAATATTCAGGATGAGAGCAGGAAACGATCATCTCTGCTCCCCTAATGAAACTCTCCATGAAATGATGGTCATTGTCCATGTGTTGCAGTAGGGCTTGGACATGAACCAGTGGAGCTGGGAGTGAGGGTGGGCTCGGGGATCTCTCCAAGCCCTTTCACGCTATTTTTCGGGCAGGAACTTTGGGAAGGCGACTGCAGAGCATCAGGGGAGGCGGCCAGACACATCCTTTCCTTCTCCCTATTTCCCTCCTGCCTTCGCCCATCCCCAAATCCGTTCCTGTCCGCCCAGGAACCCGAGGGAGCTGGGAGCTGCTGGGAAGTTTTCCCGGTTTTGACACATTCCAATGGTCGTTATGCCCTAGCAGGCAGTGCCTCCTGACATCTGCACCGCATCACCCTCCGAGCCAGGCAGGCAGGCACTCCCATCCCCACTTTTTCCTGGCAGCAGGAAGGTTTCTAAAAGCAGCAGCAGCAGCAGCAGCAGCTCTGGGAGGCGGGCAGAGCCGCCCCGGCTCCGCAGGCTGCCGGCCTTTGTGGCCGTTCCCGTGCTCTCCGCGGCCTCGGCAGCAGCGGGAGGGGAGCGGGGCCAGCAGCTGGCACGGGCCGCGCTCCGACCGCGATCGCGGCGCTGATTGCGCTCCGCACGCCCGGGGCCGCCCCCTGGGCGCTGCGGCCGCGCCGGGAGCTGATTGCGGCCGCTCCCGGGGAGCCTTGGGCAGCTGCGGGGCCGCGCTGCCAAGCGCTGCTGGCAGCGGGCCGGGGGTGTCGGCTCCTCTCCCTCGCTGCCATTTCCTCTGGCACGGAGAGCCGCTCTGTGTCACCGTCAGGAGGGCGAAGTTACCGCAGGGAGGAAACTCCTGTGCAGTTTGGAGGGAAGAGGGAAGGTTCCAGCCTGTCTGTGCAGCAGCAGCACGCAGCAGTTGGGATGGCTCCGGCGGCAGCCCGGCCTGGGGGAAGGTGTCCCTGCCCGTGAGACCTGAGGCCCCTTAAAGCCAAACCCTTCAGGGATTCCTCAGTTGTGTTTGAAGCCTAAATTCCCAATGGTCACTTGGATGTGGATCCCAGTGCCTCAGGAGGCTTTTAGGAATTCCCGAGGATTTGGTTTAATCAGTGATCTGCAGTAATTTAATATATTTGCAGTGCTCTCCTCTTTAATACTTAATGAGTGATGATTAGGTTTGTGTATCAGAGCTGAAATCTGCAAGTTAGGTGGCAATTAATGTTTGAAGTGCTCCGTAACTCCAGATATAATGATCCTATTTGCCAAGTAATTATGGAATGTATGTGCCTAATAAACAATAACACTGGGCTCCCGTGCTCACCTGAGGAGCTCCCCACGGAAACACACGGGGACAGGGGGAAACCAGCCGGGACTTCCTTCCCTGTCGGCGGCCCTCAGGTTTGGGAGCACCTGGGAAGCTGGGACGGGCTTTGGAACTTGAGGAGGGTGATGGAGTTGGATTTAAGGCAGAGGGGATAACGGAGAGGGTGGGGAGGCCCTGGATCCCTGGCAGTGTCCAAGGCTGGGCGGGACAAGGCTTGGAGCAGCCTGGGACAGTGGAAGGTGTCCCTGGGCTGGATGAGCTTTAAGGTCCCTTCCAGCCCAAGCCATTCCACGGTTCTGTGATTCCCAAAGGAGCAGGTCCACACTAAAGGGTCAGCAGTAAGAAACCTTCTGGCTCCCCCCTTCCCTCCCTCTCCTGCCCTCAGCAGAGCCGAGCTTGCTGGCAGGACTGGAATGATGTAACCCAGCAGGGGCTGCGCTCCCTCTTTTCCATTACCCCAACTTCCTCTCCGCTTAATTCCAGGCTGGCCTTGGTGCTTAATTAGCAGAAAGAACCATTACACAACACAGGCAGCCAACCCAAAGAAAACAACCCCAGAAGGGCCATGTGCCACCGAGCCCAGGAAAATGGGGAATCAAATTCCGCTCCCTGAATTCTTGGCAAGATTCCTCCTTGCCAAATCCAGGCGAATATTCCACTTGCTCCAGCTCTGCTCGCAGAGCTCGGACTGTTCTGCAGAGCCCAGCGCACAAAGGCTCTTTCAGCAAGCACGGAGCTGCACATTTCACGTGAATAAATATCCCAGGGGGATTTTATTATTCCAAAAGCAAGGTTAGATGGAGTTTTCATGAGTCAAATGCACCGAAAACGAGACTGAACAAGGCATTTCCTCCCAGGCCGTGGAGTTTAGGAGCAGTTGAGCTCCTGAGCAAACACAGCCAAGTTCATTTGTTATTATTTTAATTTAATTCCCATCTTTTACTGAGATGGGAAAATGAACAATGAGATATTTTATTTGTGTTTGCTGGGGTTTCTCCTTTGGAATATGGTTACAGAGTACTGTCCATGGCTGCCTGTGAGTGTCTGGTGTCCCCAGCCACGCCACTCTGATTCTCAGAAGGGAGAAGAGCTTCCATCCCAATGGACCATCCCATCTTTAACCTTTTCAGTTAAGAGTGAAACGGCAGGACATGGATTTCAGAACCGGCACCGCTGTCCTGGTTTCCTTCTCTGGAAGAGCAGGAGAAGAGTTGCCTGCACCACAGGAAGCTCCTGAGGGTTGGCTCTGACTCTCCGCCAAGGAAACCATGGGATCAGTTTCTTTTGGAGAGACAGAGCTCTTACAGCATTTATTTGGTCATTGTTGCAACTTCCAGTGTCCTCTGGATGTATCTGTGGGCTGCTCCTGGAGCAGAAATCCCACCTGTTCCAGGCCTGGCCACTCCTTTGACTCCTGACTGCCTTTGCAGTTGGCAGAGGAGTGTTTTCCCTGCCTCTCCATCCTGTGGGTAGGTATGCATCCCAAAATATCCTCCTGCATCCAGCTCCAGGCAGGAATTGACAGCATGAATCATGCCGGGCCAACGTCATCCCAGCCATGGGAACAGGGATCTGTGGGAATTCAGCAGACAGCAGAGAACTGTATTCCAGAGCCCAGCCAGGAGCGCCGGCTCTGCCAAACCTCGGGAAGCTTTCCCTGCCCTTTGGTGGCGGGGACGGTGCCACCCTTGCTGCACCCGTCTGCAGGTGGCATTCCTAACCAGAGTCACAGGGCGGCTGGGCCGAGCTGCTCCCCACGGCCTGGGCTGGCAGGGACCCCTTTCCTCACCCCAAACTGCTCCAGCCTGGCCTTGAGCAATCCCAGGGATGGGATGGGATGGGATGGGATGGGATGGGATGGGATGGGATGGGATGGCAGGATAACTGCAGCAATGGTGTCCCCCTCACGGCACCCGTGGCAGAGCAGCCACCTGGGAAGGCTTTATCTGAGGAAGAGCTGTTTCTCCCCGGAAAGTTGATCCAACCTCCACAGACACCCTTGGGAACAAATAGAGACAAAGCAGGAGACAGCTGACAGAGGAGCAGCTTGTGGCACACAGAATCAGCCAAGCCGGCAGCATGGAGCCAGGGAAGGAGCTGGAGTGGATCTTCACCCAGCGTGTGCTGAAAGCCCCAGAGAACAGGGACACCGTGTCCAGGTGTTCCCCAGTCCCCGAGGGTGGAGCTGCCGTCTCCTGCTGCCCAAGCCCTGCTGACCGTCCCGGGAAAGCGGCGACCGATCTGCCGGCGCATCCCGAGGCAGGTTCAGCTCCAGCCTGCAACATCTGAGAGCAGCCCCGGCTCTCCCCTTCCCCCTTCCCGAGTTTTTCACCTACTTGGCTGTGTCCCAGAAAGAGCCTGCACACAAGTGAGAGACCCTGGAGCTCGAAGCCTCTCTAAAGCTGGCAGCGGCGCTAAGATTAGAGAGCGAGAAGTGTGAGGGAGCTGAAAGCCTGTGAATCCTGCTAAGGATAGAAAGGCACGAGTAGGAGGCAGCCAGAGCCCATCCCAAGAAAGCCGAAGTTGAGCGCTGAAGTTGGATGGGATTTCCGGATCGGGAACGCAGGCTCTGCCTGCTCTGGAGGCAAGGTAGTGCCTGGCAGCAGGGATGTGCTGTTGGGATCTGCTAGCCTGCTGCCCAAAATAGGGATTGGGGCACACCCTGCCATGGGATACGGGAAGCACCAGCCCAGCAAAGAGGCTTTTCCTGCCCGTGTGTCCCCTGGGAGCCGCGGGCAGGCAGCCAGGTGATCCAGGGGATGGTGGCAGTGGGATGTGCCTGCAGGGAGGCAGCTGAGGAATGCTGCTGCCTTCTCCCCAAATCCAGGGGAAATGCGGCCCTGCAAATCCTCCAAGCTGCTCTCAGGGGCACCACACCCTTGGAAAATCACAGGATGTTGGAGGGTTTGGATTGTTTCATGCCACGGGCAGGGACACCTTCCACAATCCCAGGTTGCCCCAAGCCCCGTCCAACACTTGCAGGGATGGAGAGTCATGGGATATGTACATGCATCCTCAGGAAATGTCAGCTATCCCAAATCCCACAAATCCTGCAATCCATACAGTGCTACTGTAACAACCCCATATTACTGCATCAGGGAGGAATAAAGACAATCCTAAGACCTAAATTGTGGAAAAAAATCAAATTTTCAGTGGCAAAGTGGCAAACAGCATGTTGGACCTAGAAGTATTTTGAGGATAAACTCCCAAGCTTGGAGTAAGGTTAGATAAATTATTCCAATGGAAGCCCTTGTCTAGTTAATGGAAAACAACACAAGGAAACCCCCCAGGAACAGCTTTTTTGGGAATCCTTGGAGCACAGAGCACAACACTTGGGAAGGGCTCCCAGGGAATCCCACAGGGATGGAAACACTGTGCTCCCCCTGAACTCAGACAGGGTTTTCCTCCAATGGAGCAGAGTTAGGTTAATGCTGAATGTTTGGAAAACACCATTCCCACTTGCCGGGCTGCCTCCTCAGAGATCTCCCCATCATTAGTTTAATTCAGCCATCAGTGCTGGCAATGGCAGCCCAGGGATTCTGCTGCTCCACGGAGTCCATTGCTGCCTTTGGAAAGGGGCTCTGCTTCCTCCTCTGCCGTGTAAAACTTGTCCTGTGAACCCTGTTCTAACTCACTGAAACCCCACTGAGGGATCCTGCAGCAAAGATGGGGTGTCAGTGGGATCCCCTCCACTGTCCCAGGCTGCTCCAAGCCCTTGGGCACTGCCAGGGATGCAGGGGCAGCCCCAGCTGCTCTGTGCCCGCTGTGCCAGGGCCAGCTTGGATGGGCCTCTAGTGGGAAGTGCCCCTGGTCGGAGCAAGGTGGGCTTTAAGGTCCCTTCACCCAACAGTTGTCTGGGATTCTCTTGCGGGAACCCCTGATAGGGGCGGCTGAGAGTCTGCCTTTCCCATTTCCCCTTTATTCCCCATTTCCCCTGCTGTCACAGGTTGCCCCTCCCCTGGTGGCTGGTGTCCCAGCCTTTGTCTCAGGTGCTGTTTCACAGCAGCTCCAGAGGTTCTGGGCAGTGTCCCCTGCTCAGCCCCAGCAGCACATTAAGGAGAGCACCGTAACGAGCTGTGCTTCGCCGAGGGCCCCCCAAATCCTTCCCCTGGGTTATTGTTTGCAAAACGTTGGATAAAATATAAATGATGCTTTCAATTTAAACCAAACCTCACACTGTTCCCAGCTTTAATAACAGTTTTGACAGATGAGATTCCCATCATCTGTTTTTGTCTTTGTCAAGGCTCCTCCAATAAATGCTCTAAACTAACAGATGTGACTATAAAGGCTGAGGCATCAGGAGCTGAGCTTTGTCAAGTGCTACCAGAGATAAATTAATTCCTAGTTTAAGCTTCCACTGAGCACTGGAACATCCCTTTCCCCCGGTTTCGGTGCCTGACCTTGCACAAGTTTCACACCCGGGCAGAAACCGATGCTGGGAAATCGGGACAGGCACAGGGAAATTGTATCGGTGATCGGGCACCAGTTTAGCCAGGGTAACAAACTGGGAGCCAGGAAGCTGCTGGAAACCTGATATCCACCAAAAGGGAACCTTTCTCTGCTGGAATTCGCAGCTCTTGTAACACACAGGTGAATTATCCGAAGGCTGAAGCAAGTTTCAGGTGAGAGTTTGAGGTCCCGCAGCCTGGTTTGCTCCCTGACATTCCTGCCCTGTGATCTCTTTAATCCCTTCCCTCACCAACCCCAGAGGCACCCCCAAAGCAATTTAGGGCCACTTGGGTGCTCGAGCAGCAGGTAAGGCCGTGGGGTTTTGTACCAGGAATTAGAATTTTCAGCGGTGGGAGGAATGCACATCCACTGTTCCATCCGTGTCTCCGGATTTTACTGGAATACACCAAATAATAAATAAGACATAATTGGGTCTGGCCTCCTGACTCCCACTCTTCCAAAGGCATGAATAAATGAATTAATCACAGCCACCAGGGTGAGGAGAGCGAAACCCACGGGGGAAAAAGGGGCGGACGGAATGAAAGTCCCGGTGTCAGAACAATCCCGCAATAAAGTTATTTCCCGGTATTGATTTGATAAGTGAAAACTTAAATAAGACTCGGGGAGAGAGACGTGCCAAAGCCGCGGCTCCTGGGAGAGCGCGCCTGTCAGAGGCAGCCGAGGTGCAGCGAGGACGAATCCCCGGCTGAGGAACCCGGAATATTTATGGGGACCCTTGAGGAAGTGCCCCAGCCTCCGGTTTGATGTTTTGTGCCGGGGACTCCCCTGCAGGAACTCCCGGTGGCTGGAGATTTTATCCCCGGCCGTGGCCCCGGCTCCGACCCTCTCTCCAAACTCCGAGCGCCGTTCGTTCAATCCCTCCTTCTGTGGAGCCATAAATGCCGTCATCTCGATCCTGATAAGGGCTCTAAAGCTATCCCACAGGATCCTTGTGGTTGGAACTGATGGAGCATTAGTGTCAGGGAAGACTATTATTTGAGTCTCAATATAATTAATAAAGCTCTTTCTCTCCCCCCCAGGAACGCGCTAAATCTCCGGGCCTTGTTTGCGCTCGGCGCGAGATTTCCCTACCTCGCACGGAAAAGAGGGATACGGGGGGGAAAAAAAAGAGATGAAAAAGCCTTTAAATATTTAACAGTCGAAACCCGACATAAATTGGAGATTTGAATAAAAAATCAGCCCAAGTATATTTGTATGAAACTGGTGAACAGAAGGAATACACATGCTCCGAGGAATAGATTTTATGCCAAACATCAATCAATCCCGGCTCCGAAGCCTATTTATAATACTGTGGGGGTTCTGGACGGTTGCACTTCACACTGGGAGGACCAATCCATGACATTATCTGGTGAACAATTGAAGGCTTTTACAAATAATTAAAACTCTGCTTGGAAATGGGGATCTTGCCGCAGCTTTTGTGGCCACGCACCGGCTCGTGGCGACGGCGGAGTGTAAATAATGAGTAGTTAATGTCGGATTTGCTCCACCGTCCTCTGCCTGCCGGGGCTCTCTCCCTGGTTATTGATCTTTTGGGCACAAATATGGATTTACTTCCAGCTTTGCCTTCCCTCTGCCCTCACCTCCGTGCAGGACAGCCGGGTTGGATGGGATTTCGGGAAGGAATCGCTGGCTGGGAGAGCGGGGCGGCCCCGGCACGGAGCAGCTGTGGCTGCCCCTGGATCCCCGGCAGTGTCCCAGAGCAGGCTGGATGGGGTTTGGAGCACCCGGGGATGGTGGAAGGTGTCCCGGCCCGTGGCAGGAGTTGGAATGAGACGAGCTTTAAGGTCCTTCCAACCCAAGGCAGTGTGGGATGGCACTGTGGAAATGCCCTGGTTTGCTAATTCCGTCAGCGGGGGCCGTGCCCACTGACCCCTCCTGCCCTGGCTGCACCCGGGGAGCTCCGGAGGGAGCCACTTCCAGACTCGGCCTGGCGTATGGCTCATCCCAGAGAGGTGGGATTTGGCCCCAGCAGCAATGGGACGGCCTCAGCTGACCCCCGGGCTGTTCCCGGGGCAGGGAAGAGCGGCTGGTGCTCGTCCCGCAGCTTCCCGGCCCCGGGCACCAGCGGGTGCCGGGTGGCTGCGTGCGGCAGAGCAGCAGGGGGAGCTCAGACATCCCAGTTGGCTCCCTCCAAATGTCATTCCTTAAGACCTTCTGAGCAATTAAACCAAATTTAGCAGGAATCAATCATACAGACACGAGGGTGGGAAATAATGAAGATGGATGTTGTTTAAAGCCTTCCAAGAGTTCCTGCCGGAGCTAGATATCATCCTGAGCGGGATTAGATTATCCAAGTGACCTTAGAAGTGTTCAAGTGTCCTCCCAAGTGGGAGAGGGTGGCACAGGGAGCCCCACCGGTCCCTTTCCCCCCGCTTTGGTCCTCCTTTTCCGAGGTGAGTCCTTCCCTGGAGCACTGCTGGCATGCCCGGGATGCACGGAGGCAGAGCGGAATCCCTGCCAGAGCAGGAGGAACACTCTGTTCTCCCAGTTCTCTTTCTACAGGCAAAATAAATCTTTGCTTTGAGACTGAAAATCCTGCTCCAAATCCCTCTTCCCAGGTGTGGGGCCACATAGGTTTCATTTCCCCTCAAGATCCCACTGGGATCTGCCGGGCTGGCTGCTCCCACCGCTCCTCCCAGGAAACAGGTGGGTTTCAAACCTTCTGAAGACACCAAAGTGCTTCTTTACAAAGTCACTTGCAAAGCAGAAATATTAAAAAAAAAAAAAGAGAGAGAGAGAAAAGAAAAAGATTCTTCCCCCCCTATTCCCCAGGGATTTTTGAGCATATGAAGCACAAAAATAATCGCAGAAATGACGCAAAGGAAGAAAAAACCCAAGGATTTAGTCGGAGTCAGCAATCCAAAGGCAGCTCCCTGCTGCTGCTTCACCCCCACGACACTGTGAGTGGATTTAAGGGACGGGTCCGCTGAGCAGCGGCCAAAGCCCCAAAGCCCAGCCCTTCAATCCCTGCGAGCTGCTGGGAGCCCGGCTGAAAACCTTGGGATGTGGGACGGTGACGCCGCTCGGGAAGAACACACCGGGCAATGGTTAATTAATCAGGAATAAGGAGAGGGAACGCTGCAGCCGTCAGGGCACGGACACATCCCACTGCACCTTCCCCTGCTCCCAGTCCATGGATGGCTCCCTCCATGCCCTGCTCTTCCCTGGAAGGGGCTGGGAGCCTCCCCCCGGAGCAGCCCCCCTCTTCCTGCCTTTGAACACACGCAGCCTTGAAAGCCAACACGTGTCTTCCAGACAAACCAGCCAGGTCTGGAATCGTGGGATGTCTGTGTCATCTCCAGCTGTTTCCCTCCTCTGCTGGAGCTTAAAGAAGTAAATATTGAAATAAAAAACCCCTGGGCTCTCCTAAACCAATCCAGATCCGTATGTCCCACCTCTGGGAAGCCACGTGGAGCATCACGTAAATCCCCTGGCACCTCGCTTCTCTCCTCCCAAGCCCTGAAGAAGGGTTTTGCTCCAGAAAGCGGAATTTTCATCAGGAAATCTTTAAATTAGGGAAAAGGTGCCCCTGGGAGCAGCAACCGGGATTGAAGTCAGGGTTTGCGACCCCGAGGCTGAGCTCAGGATCTGCCGGTCCCGGTGTTTTCCTGCTCCCTCAGCTCCTGGCAATAAGCAGGACGTGCAGGGAGCGCCCGTGCCGGGCAGGGGGACAGGGAGGAGAAGCAGGGCTGGGTGGACAGCCCCAAGTTTGGAGCTTGTGCTTCCCTGCACAGCTCCAGGACCTTTTTACAGGGGATTTTCACCGAGGGTTTGGCTTCAGGTGCCAAAACGCTGCACGTTTCCCCGGAGATTTGGTTGTTTTGTGTGGAGCTGAAACAAAAGTGGCAGAAAATCAGCTGAGCTTCTGCGCTCTCACTGCTGCGGTGGGAAAGGAGGAAACTGGCTTTTCCTTGGAAGGAATGCTGCTGCTCTTCCCTAATTTCTCTAATGACATTTGATATTATGGTGATGAGCGCCTTGGAAAATACATATGATAATCATTATAATCAAGCACATGTGTCTGGAGAGTGTAATAGGTACATTCTATAAATTAGAAAATAAACATGTGTTAAGGAACGACTTTTAATATTAATTTCCATTTTTAGAAAGCAAGGCCCCAGATCCAACTGGGGATTAACCAGCCCACAGGGGATTTTATAGAATCCTGCTGTCCCAGAAAGGGTTGGGCTGGGAGGGACCATCTCATCCCACCCCTGCCATGGGCAGGGACACCTTCCACTATCCCAGGCTGCTCCGAGCCCTGGCCAGCCTGGCCTGGGACACTGCCAGGGATCCAGGGCAGCCACAGCCTTGGAGGGGAGAGATGCCTCAATCCCAAATCATAACCCACAGCTCTCCTGCCCGGCTGATGCTCCTCGGATGGCTCAGGCTGCAAAACATTGCAGCTCCTCAGCCACCACAAAAATCGTCAGGAAGGGAAATGTTCCCTGGGTTCACACCAGGGCGCTCCAGAGCTTCCTGCCCTGAAGCTCCGAATATTCCCCCACGCTGGGATTTGGGTTTGGAGAGGCAGCCAGAGGAGTGCCAGGCTGGTCTAGCGGAAGGTGGCCCCTCAGAGGGGAGCAACTGGATGGTGATTATGTTCCCTCCCAGCCCACCATGATCCTGGGATCCCTGGCTTGGGATGGAGGAGAACAACAACAGCAGAAGGCGCAGAGTAACTGCTGAGAACCAGAACTAACCCAGCCTGGACTGGAGAAGGGAACAGTTCCCAAAATGCCAGCCCTCGACTGGAGTGCCTCTCCCACGGAAGGCCCGGAGGCCGTCCCACTGCACAGCCTATTGATTTTAGGAGTCATCAATGGGTATTGTGTGCCTATACCATTACCAGGACAAGCAGGAGGTGCGCAGAGTCATTTGCCTGCCGAAGCCAGTTGTCCCATGCTGTGCCCTATGGGAAGCCACTGATTCCTACACTTGGAGCAGGGACAATGCAACTTAATCAGAGTGACAGGAAACAGGCAGCAATTACAGTGTGCAGCTACATCTGCTGGGTTCCACTTCACTGAAGGAAGAGTTATCTCAATTTTAATGTACAGCCCTTTTTCATGTTTCATTTAACCTCTGCTGTATTATTAACCGCATCAAAATATAACGACGGTCGTTAGGAAAGAGCCGGAAAGCGAGAACATTTGGGGAAATTTGGACTCTTCCCCCTTTATCTGTAATTTAACGGCCTGGGTTTTCCTTCCGTGCCCCATTCCACAGTGTCATTTAACAGAGAGCTTTGTTTGCTTTAAACACCGAGTGCAGCCCCGATCCCGCTTCTTCCAAACTCCGTGGCAAAACAACTCCCCGTGCACCGGAAGCGAGATGTGACCTGCTGATATTCCTTTTCCTTGATTGCCACGGCGGAATGGAGTTTGCTGGTTTGCCCCAGCGGTGGTGCCAACCTTGAAAGATTCCCATTGTTGGCGTTTCACTGGGAATCCTTCGGAATCTGCGGGAAAACTGGGAGAAGGGGAATAAAATGTGGGTTGGACCAGCCCTGTGGCTCCTGGGAGCAGGGCTGTGCTCTCCATCCATGGGAAGTGTACCCCAGGACTGTCCTCATGGCACCACCAGGTACAAGGTGTCACTTGGGAATCACTGGCATGGAGAGGGGACCAAAAATCCTGGCTATGGCTTTGGGGTGGAGAAGGTTCTGGAATCCCCGAATCAATTCTGGAACGGTTGGGGTTGGAAGGGATTTTAAGGATCGTGCCATTCCACCCCCTGCCACGGGCAGGGACACCTTCCACTGTCCCAGGTTGCTCCAAGCCCTGTCCAGCCTGGCCTTGGATAACTCCCCAGGAATGAGGAGCAGGAAACGCCACCACTGGAGCGGATCACAGGGACATCCCTCCTGCATTTCCTGCTGGAAGTCTCAGGGAAAGCCCTCCAGGGCACACACAGCAGAGACTGCTGCACTGCTGGGAATGTTCTCCTTTGCTTCAGGACCAATCCCTGCCAGGGTCCATCCTGCAGGACAGCAGGAGAAGCTCCCAGTGCATTTCTCATGTGCCAATTGAAAATTCCCTCGTGTGAGTGGACTCCCCTTCCCTGGAAGTGTCCCAGGCCAGGCTGAACAGGGCTTGGAGCAACCTGGGATAGTGGAAGGCGATGACCCTTCAAATCCCTTCCGACCTAGACCGTCGCACGATTCCAAACTAAACCAAGATGAACCTAAATAAAAGACATAAACCAACTCCTGAGCATGGAGAACAATGAAGAACCCCGCCGGAGGGGGTAATCAGCATCTGAGGAGTCTTCAGTCTAACGAGGACATCTTAAGTGAAGCTGCCTGAAAAAAACAAGGTGCTGTGCAATTGCCAAACACCCCCCTGTACCGCGAGGATTCCTAGGAAGCACCGCCCGCTAATTGGAAGGAAGTTGGAGCAGCTTTCTGGCAGGATCCTGTAATAAGCTCCATTCATCCGGGGGACGGCGGTGCACTGCATATTAATACAAAGGCAGGCGGGAGGGCTGAAGGGCGCAGACACTGGGGGGGCTGGATGGGATATACTGGGAAGGAGGGTGGGCAGGCCCTGGCACAGTGTCTGAGGCCGCCTTGGAAGGGGCTGGGGATAGTGGAAGGTGTGGAAGGAGGTGGTCTCTACGGCCCTGCCAAGCCAAGGCAGTGTGGGGCTCTCCCAGATGTCACAGCAAAGTCTGCCCGGGCACTGCCCCGTCCCCGTGTGCTCATAGAAGTACAGGTGAGTGGGTGTGTGCCAATAAAGGGAAACTGAGCAAGGAGCAGCTCAGCTGGAGGTGCTATGATGGAAGCAGAAAGGGACGTGAGAAATCCCATTTCCTTAGGATTTGGGGAGCGCAGGGCCTAAGGAGGTGGCTGGTCTGGGCTCAAAGGCCCGTAAGTTGTGCCACGAACGGGCTCAACTGAGCACAACTGAGAGACTCCTCCTGTTGAGCAAGGCCACGGATTAGCTATGAATTATCCTGTTTGCATTTCATTTAGTTTGATTTTCTCTCTATTTCCTATTTTCTAAATTAGATAACCCGTGCTTGATTTAAGGTAATTCGCCTTTACTGACTATTACTTAAGGCTGAGCATTTGCACAGCCATTCCAGGAGAGGAGGGGAATGAAACCGTGGAAATTTAGGGTTTACAGAACAAAAGGAAGGCGGGGATGGAAGGGAAGTGATGATGAACGGGGAGCTGGCGACGCCTCAGCCCCAAGAGCTGCCTTCGACCGATGCCACGAGCCTTTCCAGACACTCTGGAGCTTCCTTTGTGCATCCTGTGCTTAAAAATTTGATGAGCCCAGCTCCTGGTGTATTTACCACCGGTACAGCAACAGGGAGCCATAAGCAGGAGAACGGAGTTGGATGATCCCCCCTTTTTCTTTGGAGAGATTACGGGCTCCGGCGATTTAACTGCCGGCTTTTATTTCCACTGTTATATTGCAGTTGCATCTGGAAATCGGGAAAGTCGGTTTGGAAACCAAAAGGGGGAGGAGGGAAGAGAGGAGGCAAGTGGGGAAAAACACGAGACGTGGGCAGCGAAGCCTCTCTGTGACACTGCACCCTGAAAACCTCTCCCAGATGAATGTGGGATCTCTTCGGGAGCTGCTAATCTATGCAAAGCAAATTGTTTTGGATTTGCCCGGCCCATCCCTGCCCACCCTGTCGTTTGTAACTGCTGCCTGTGCTGACAGAAACTCTTCATCAAGCGCGGGGCTGCACACACACACACACCTCAAACTCATTAAAAGCAGCGAGGTTTGGGAGGACACGCCGCCACCAAACCACCCCGGTGGCCTCATGCTGAGGGTTTTTCCGTGGGACAGCCCTTTCCCTGGATTACTGTGCTGTGGGAGGACGGGCTGGACCCACCGGGAGGCGTCCCCTGCTCTGCCCCCAGCAGCCTCCCGTTGGAAATCGGGATGTTCCGCCCCGCACGGAGACAAACCCTGCTCAATCCAAATGTCTCCGAGAACAATTTTCGCCTGGAGAATGTTCCTTCATTCCCATCTGTGCAGATCACAGTTTGAAATGCTGCCTGCTCTTTCCAAACCCTTGCTTCACCAGAAAAAAAAAATAGCCAGAGCAAACCACCAAAAACAAAAAATAGAAAACAAGGAAAAATCCCGACCTCTCGAGCGAACATGGAATAAAAAGAAGGGAAGGAAGTGCTGAAGCAATCAGTCCTCCTCCATTTGTTTTGCTGACAGAGCCAGTCGGCTGTCCCAGTTCCCAGCCCGGGGTTTACATGATGTACACACATCCACGGCCCCGGCTTGCTGCTGCCTGGCATACCTCGGGAATGCCACTGAGTCCTCCGGTGGAATTCTCCACCGGTGGCTTTCCCAAATAAATCTCGGGGCCGCCTTATATTAATGAACTGTCACAGCTCCCATTGTTTTCCCAGGGCCCTGCAGCTGCATTCTTTCACAGGTGCTTGNGACAGGACAGGACAGGACAGCTGAGTTATCTCATCAACGAGCCCCGTTCATTTCAGAGCTGGATACTCAGCTGGGTAAACCCCCGACTCTTTTTTCCCTAATCCCCCATTTCTTTGCAAGCTTTTCAGCTCCCTCTCCACAGACAACACCGACAATGGAGCTGAGCAGGGCTCTGGAATTCCTGCTGGGGAACAGGAGCTTTTAGGGAGAGCTGCACACATTTCCACGGTGTGAGACTATGGTTGGGTATTGACTTATCCCATTTAGCGCCTGCTAAGGAGCCAGAGAACATTGCAGCCGGAGGCTGTGCCCGAGGGAGGGGGATCCCGTGTCCCTGCCCGTGTCCCCATCCCGTGCAGAACCGTGTGTGTGTCCAGCTGGGACTGTCTGGGAGCTCCGAGCTGGGAATTCCAGCAGCCCCGGCTGCTCCAAGCCCACCCCGATCCCCACCTTGAGCACTGGGTGCCACATCCAGGTGTTCCCTGTCCCCTGGACACCCCAGGGATGGGGACTCCACCCCCTCCCCGGGCAGCCCCTTCCATGCAGAAATTCCAACTGAGCCTCCCCTGGCACAGCTTAAAGCCGCTGCTTTAAAAAGGAATTTGTTCCCCTCCGAGACATTGAAACCAGTTTGCCACGAAAATTAGTTCAAGTACAATTTCCTTCCTCGTGTTCATCCCAAATAATCAACCTCTCCCAGACCTGGAAATGACATAATTGCGTGTCCAGTTCGCAGGATTCAAACCCACCCTCAATCTCTTTACGAAGCGCAAACGCTTGTATTTTTTTGTGAAGTTAGATTACGTCCTAGGCTGCTCCCAGAACAACAAAGGTTGGAATTTCTATGGTCTAATAAAAGGAGATTAATATGGAAGTGAAACAAATCTACTGCTAGAAAAATAAGCGGAATCAAAATCCGTTTAACTGAAACCTGCAGCTCTTTATATGGCGATCATAATACACTTAGAGGAGCAGCTTCCCTAAAAACTGGCCTTGTCACCGATAGCCCTTTATTCTTCCTTGTCAAGGAGCTAATTCAGGCAGCTAATTGGGACAATAACTAATCCAGCCATGTATTCCCCCAATTATTTCCTTCTCCATCCCTCCCCTATTCTTATCCCCATGTATTTTTTACAGCAGCTTTTAATTCAATTACGAGGACAAGCAGGGGACTGAGCCCAAGGGTTCCCTGCCATCCATGGGGTCCAGGCTCAGTAACGAACAGCAATAACAGAAACGAGATACAAAATAACACAGAAAAGAATTTATAACAACGACGACGACGACAAATTTTTTGCCAACAGTGGAGAGACTTCAAAGAACACTCAATAATTTAAAGAATAGCATACGGGGAATAAACTGTTCAATCTCATCAGCTCTCCCAGAGGGTCGCTCCAAATGACATTTCCGGAGAAGCTGTGGATGCCCAGCCCTGGAATTGTTCAGGGCTGGGCTGGAAGAGGCTCAGAGTGAGGGATTTTAAAGATCATCCCTCCTTGCCATGGGCAGGGACACCTTCCACTAGCCCAGGTTACTCCAAGCCACGGCCAAACGCTTTTCCAGATTTAGGAAACACGAACAATTCCCGCTGAAATCTTGATAAGAGATTGCCTTACTGTGTTTTGTGTGCTCCCGTCATCACAACCCATGGATTTCCATAATGACCTACATATGGCCATTACAAAAATTGAAACTACATGGGAAATCTCTTTCCATCCCCTGCACCTCTTGGCCTTTCCCCAAATCCACTGTTTTCTCCCTAATGGACTGCAGTATTCCATATCCATTAGTACAACCGAAAATGATGACATTTCGCTTTAATTGAAATCAAACATCCCATTTCATCAGGGAATTAGAAAACAAACCAAATTTTAATCGGAACTCATGCAAGTTGGGAAGAATACACTCCCACCTCCGGGAGTACCTTTCCGTGGAAATCTGCAGTATTTGAGGCAATGAATGAAACACGCTCTTTGCTAAGCTCTACTGAAATGATCAAGTTTACTTTCCCCCCTAACCCAAACAAGCCTTATGTTGCCACCATAACAAGGAAGCTCAAAAGGAGAAACTGCATGAAAATTACAAGGGTTTTTTGCTCCATTCTCCCACTTGTTTATTTTCGGGAAGCGGAGAAACAAACACTTTGGTGATTTGGGGGTTTATCCTATAAAATTTATTAAGTGCAACTTTGCTCCACTTCGGTTTTATCACAAAACCCAGTGCGGCAGCTCTGGATCACACGGATTCATTCATGGCACCAGCTACTGCAGCTCCATAACCAGCTTATTTTCACCATCACCACAGGATCAGGGAATGGTTTTAAGGATTGTCCGGTTCCACCCCCTTAGACCACTAGTCCAAGCCTTATCCCAACTGCCCTTGGACACTTCCAGAGAAGGGGAGTCTGATAAAATTTCCCTAGTCTGCTTCCAGTGAATTTTGAGGTGGCCAAAGGCCCCCCTGCTCAGCCAATTGTCCACATGGAATTCCTGTGGCGTGCTCAAAACAGGACATATGGGGACAGTATAAAATCCAGAGGATTAAAAATGGACAATTAATAATACCGGGGCCAGGGTGGCAGTTGGGTTAGCCCCTTTCCTACTTAATTTCCAAATAAAACCTCGCCGCCCGTTATTAACCAAATCCATCATTAATTTGAAGGCATCATCCCTGGAAGTGTTTGAGGCTAGGTTGGATGAGGCTTGGAGCATTCTGGTCTAGTGACAGACCCTTCCAACCCAAACCATTCCATGATTTTATATCATTCCCCCTCCCTCTGCCTTTCCCCGTTCCCTTCTTTATTTTCATTTCCACTACCTGCTTGTGCACCAGCCCCACTGCGGGCTCAGCACCCAAAAAAACATCGAAAAAGGAATAATTCAAACCTACCTCTTTTCGCAGGATGCTGAGGCTGAGCGGGCTGAAAGCCTTCGAGGGTCCGATCACGGCTGAAGCGCTGAAAATCCCCTCCCAGGGTTTGCTGAAGGCTGAGGGAGCTGAGGGGGCTGGAGCCCCTCACGTCACCTCAGCAGTGGCCTGAAGGCCAAGGCGGGAAACTTGGAGGGTCCTCTGAGGGCGGAGTGGCGGGAGGCCCCTCAGGGCGGACTGGCCCGAATTCCTCAGGGTGGAGTGGCCCGAATTCCTCAGGGTGGAGTGGCGGACACCCCTCAGGACTGAGTGGTGGGAGACCCTTCAGGACGGAGTGGCCCGAATTCCTCAGGACAGAGTAGCCCGAATTCCTCAGGACTGTGTGGCGGGAGACCCCTCAGGGTAGAGTGGCCCGAATTCCTCAGGACGGAGTGGTGGGAGACCCTTCAGGACGGAGTGGCCCGAATTCCTCAGGATGAAGTGGCCCGAATTCCTCAGGGTGGAGCGGCGCGAGCCCCCTCAGGGCGGAGTGGCACCAGCTCCCTCAGGGCCGAGTGGCGCGAGCCCCCTCAGGAGGGAGTGGCGCGAGCCCCCTCAGGGGGACGAGGCGCGAACTCCTCAGGGCGGAGCCCCCTCAGGGCGGAGTGGCGGGAACTCCTCCGGGGGACGAGGCGCGAATGGGGGAGAGGTGCGACCCCCCCTTAGAGGAGCGAGCCTGGAGCCCCTTCACGGGATCTGCTGAGGGCCCGGAGCGCCAGGAACCCTTGGAGGGTTCTGGGGAGCCGAGACCCCCTCAGGGTGTCTGATCATGGCGGAGGGATGCGAAACCCATCGAGAGTCGGCGGGAGCTGAAACCCTCCAGGTAACTGCTGGGGCAGCTGGAATAAAAAATGGCATCTGCTCATGGTTTGAGGGCACGCGAAACCCCTCACAGGGTTTGCTGGGGGTCTGAAAGCCGTCCTAGGTCTTGCTGAGGGTGCTGAAACCTCTCACGGGTGTGCTGAGGGCACTGAGATCCCAGTCGGGTGTGCTGAGATGCCTCCGGGATGTGCTAAGGGTGCTGAGACCCCTCCCGGGTGTGCTGGAACCTCTCATGGGTGTGCTGGAACCTCTCATGGGTGTGCTCAGGGTGCTGAGACCCCTCCCGGGTGTGCTGAGACCCCTCCCAGGTGTGCTGAGACCCCTTATGGGTGTGCTGGAACATCTCATGGGTGTGCTCGGGGTGCTGAGACCCCTCTCGGGTGTTCTGAGACCCCTCCCGGGTGTGCTGAGACCCCTTATGGGTGTGCTGGAACATCTCATGAGTGTGCTCGGGGTGCTGAGACCCCTCCCGGGTGTTTTGGAACCTCTCATGGATGTACTCAGGGTGCTGAGAGCCCTCTCATGGGTGTGCTGAGGGTGCTGAAACCCCTCCCGGGTGTGCTGAGGGTGCTGAAACCCCTCCCGGGTGTGCCGAGACCCCTCTCGGGTGTGCTGGAACCTCTCATGGGTGTGCTCAGGGTGCTGAGACCCCTCCCGGGTGTGCCGAGACCCCTCTCGGGTG
>VZDJ01000163.1:540836-579988 GCA_008694505.1 Cyanoderma ruficeps
GACCCCTCTCGAAAAAGCAAAATCCGACTGTGTTTCCTGCAAAGGCTCGGGATTTCTGATTGCGGTTATTTCCATGTTTCTAGGTTTGTGTGATTTTGCTAAAATGCATCACCAACAGCGAATGGCTGCCTTAGGGACGGACAAAGAACTGAGTGATTTACTGGATTTCAGTGCGGTAAGAAACAACGGTGGAAATTAGCAACAGCTGTAAAAAAAAAAATAATAAAAAAAATCTTCTAGCTGCTCTGTTAAAAAAAAAAAAAAAAAAATCCAGCCAAAAAAAACCCAAAAAACCCTAAAGCAACCAAACCAACCCCAAACTGTGCTCTAAGTACATTGGGTGATTTTTAATCGGCAGCTAGAAGCACGGTAAATATTTTTTTGGCTTAAAAAAACCCCCCAAATCCAAAGGGAGTATTTTTAGCCTTTCTGATTGTGTGCGATGGGAGATGCAGGCGCGTTCGCAGCTTGGTTTCGTGTCTCGGACGGCTCCGATAATTCCTGCCAAAAGAAACGCCCCAAAACTGACCATTGCTCATCCTTCCATCGCACCCGCGCTGCACTTTTATTGTGCTTTGGGCTTTCGAGCGTCGCTGGCACACGAACTAATTAATTGCTAATGAGTCGCCGATATTCTCCTTTCGCTTCTTCCCTTGTTTCGATTTTGGCACATGGAAAGTGGCAAAGAAATCCACGACCGTCTCAGTTTAAAGTTTTCCCCGAAGCCTCCTCTGGCTTGCGGCCGGCGTTGGAGGCGCTCCACCCTCCCGGCGCCGGGCCTAGGCAGGGTCTGGGGGCGCTCTGGGAAGGGCAGGGGGCTCCCGGTGCCCCCCGGGCCGGTTCGGAGGCCGAACGTCGCGCCGGACGCGTGCACTTGTCTAGTTTTGTCAGGCTCCCCCTCCCCCTCCGGCCCCTTCCTTCCTCTCCCCATCCCCTCCCTTCCCCCCAATATGTCAGGAATATCTCTCTATCCACTTATTTATTTTAGGGAAGAGCTTTTGCTGGGAGAGGCAGGTCTGCTCCTGAGGCCCCCCCCTTTCCCCTGCGCGCTCCAGGCTGGTGCTGCTGCTCCAGCCTCGGCTTCCGAGGGATGGCTCGGGGAAGTTTGGCCAGGAATCGTAGCCTGCGGCAGCCTCGCAGCCCCCTCTCTGCTTGTTGGTGCACTTTTCCCATTTGTTCCTTGGCTTTTTGCAGGCTCTGACTCAGGGAAGGTGCGTATTATCCACTAGACACGTCGGAGAAGGGAGAAACCAATTAGGGTCGAAATAAATGCTGGGAAGAGAGAGAGGAGCGCGAGAGGGAGGGAGAGGGGGCGAGGAGCGAGCCTGGCTTCCAATTGCTCGGTGGGAGAGACGGAATGAGAATTTAGGGCAGGTGGCACTTTGCATTATTATTATTTGGGTTCCCACATGCCAGGCGAAGCCCGGAGCGGGATGCAAGCGGACGTGGCGACGCTGCTGACCAAGGTCGCGACCCGTCCCAACTTTTTCCGCCTTTGTCGGCGGCCGGAGGGCAGCGAGCCCCGCTCCCTCCCCGGCCCGGAGGACGCCGCCGCTGCTGCTGCTGCTGGGCGCTGGCACGGCTCAAAGGCTGCGGCGGGGGCACGGCCTCCGGGGAGCTCAGGAGCCTCGTAAAAGCGGGATGCCGCTGGCCAGGGCCGCCGGGGGCTGCAAGGAATCCCGCCGCCTTTGCGGGGCTGTGGGGGCCGATGGTTCGGGGGAGAGGAACTCCTGAGGAATGTGCGAGCAACTTTGGACTGCCGCTGGACTCGGGGACGGCTCGGGTCGCACTAGTAATGCCTCTTTGTTTTTTTTAGATGTTTTCACCTCCTGTGAGCAGCGGGAAAAATGGACCAACTTCCTTGGCGAGTGGACATTTTACTGGCTCAAGTATGTACCGTTTTTTGTTCCATCCGTAGTGAAAACGTTGGGATTTATTTCTCCATGGGCATTACCTTTGTTGTGGTGCTTTAATCTCTTGTGGGGAGCAGATTCGTTCGGATTGCAGCGGAATTATTCCTAAGCGCTGGTTATTCTCATTCCGATTTTGATTATGATCATTATTATTATTATGGTTGTTGTTGTNTATTAGTATTATGGTTGTTGTTGTTGTTTCCGCAAGCCGGGGAGGCTTTTGCAGCATTGTCGCACGTTTCTGATTTTTTAAAAACCCCTGGACTTCTCCTCTGTTTAATCGTTGCTTAAAATCGTTCCAGTTTTACAGCAGATTTATCTTTTTTCCCTTTAGTCATTTGAGCCTTGGAGAATTTTTTATTTCCAGTTCCAAAGCCTCTCTTTGTCTGTCGGGGGGGGGACGATAGTCAAAACCTCTGGTGTGCAAATGAGTTTTGTGCATTAGAATTAAAGCAGAATGGAAGGCCGGTGCAGTTAAATAAATAAAACAAGTATCCGAGAATAAACACCAGGGAAAAAAAAAAGTCTTTAGGATTAGAGAGGGCTGCTGGCTGATGGAGTATTTTTGGGGCGTTCAAATACTCCAGCGAGTTTCTGCTGCTGTTTAAAGCCAGGGCATTTTGTTTCTAAACAGGAGAGTGTTTTGGAAGAGTTTGCTGAGATTTAGGAGGAGGATTTGTTCCTCTGGCAGTGGCAGGGCCGACGGGCATCTCCTGCCTTCCCTAAAAACAGGGCTGGGGTGACAAAAGCCGTCTCGGAGCTCTCGGCGCTACGACGTCCGTGGACAGTAATTGTCTGGCAACTCAAGTTTATAGAGAGGCTTTTCCGTGCCTGACAAATGAGAACTGCCCGCGATCCCCGTGGCACAATTCCTTGCTCTGGGATGCTTCTCCCTGCCTGGCTGTCCGGGTAGGGAGTCGCAGGGTTTCCCATCCCGCGTGCCAGCACAGCGGCCGGCGCATTGCACCGGCTCCCGTGGGGACCTTGGGAGCCCAGGGAGAATCCCCCGCTGCAGGCAGCTTCACACCGCTCTTTGCAGGGTCTGCTCCCTTCAGCACACCTCCTGCCTTGGGGCAGCGTTCATTGAACCGCCGGGACGCCACCGAGCTTCTCATTGCCAGAGCGGGATTCCTGCTTGGACCTTGTTGGGCTTTACCAGTCGCTCTCCGCCTAGACACTCATCTGGTGCCTTTTATTCTGTTTAGCCTTTCCAAATAACCACCCGGGCTGGTTTGATCTTCGCAAACTTGTTTATGTCGGGATATAGCCGCTTGGAGAATCGTGCTGCTGGGCTGGGATAACTTTCCAAATACGACCTGTAGGTTTGAGTCCCAGCCTTTATCCTTTTCTGACATAATTTTTGAAGTGATGAGGCCGGAGCTAAAATCTCCACTCTATTTGTTTTCACTGGAGAGGAGCGCGGAGTGGCTGTGCCAGACAAATCAATTTGTCATGCTCAGAGCCCAGTCCGTGCAGCAACCACCACTTGGGCTGACAGCAAATGACTCCAGAGTTATATTTAATAATTCCTCCTAAACCTCATCTCCGGAGTCATTCGGATCAGGAGGACAAATGGGAGCGGGGGGTGATTAAATTGTGTTTTATTGTCCTGCCAGCCCAAAGAATGGGGGGAATTTTGAGGCGTCCTCACGGAGCCAGGAGGGCGATTTAACGAGCTGCAGGAAGTTAGGGACCAGCAGCTCAAGACCACTTAAACCAACACCTGAACTCTGCCACAGCCACGATTCCAGGAGAATTCCCTGCCCTCGCTGAGCCAGGCTGAAGGAGAAGCTCGGTGAAGCGGCGGGCGCCGTGCCTTGGTGCTCGCCTGCACAATGGCACCAAAGGGTGTCTCTGCAAGGGAAAATCCAGGGAATTTCCCACTTGCAGTACCTATTGCTTGGTTATTAGACAGGGAATTGTGCAGCCAGCCCAGAGAGTTGGGGTTAATTCCCCCCTGGCTGCCCCCGGGCACCGGGTGGATGTGCGGCCTGAGGATGGAGTTGGTGGCTATTGTTTGCCCGGGCAGGGCTGTGAGGAGCCAGGGCCTGGGAAATTGGGATTGGCTCCAGAATACCTGGATGCAGCTGCTCCGAGGGATCCTTTCTGTGGCAGGATGAAAGGCAGCCCCATGAATAACAGCAGGCATAGGCTGTTCTCCTAAGGATGCAGATTGCTAGCGGGGAATTTCAGCCAGCGGGCTGTATCCTGCTTTTCCTCCTGGAACTTCTCCCTCGGAAGTTCGAGCTGGCCTTTAAATATTCCTCTTTAAAACCAGATTTATTGGGATGCTCTGCATTAACCCTAAACTTCTCTTCTAGAGGGGAAAAAACAGAGATTAAAAAAAAACCCCATCAAAACCCCGAACCACCAGGCGCCCCGAAGTAATCCCAAGCAGGGAAGTGAAACTAAGTGGACTTTAGGAAGTGTGGGAATAATTCCTGCTTAAAGTCATCCCCGTGGCTTTTCCCTCAGCTAATCCGCGGGGCCGTGTTGTGATTTGCGACGCGCGAGGGAAAAGAAAGTAAAGCCCCGATGCCTTTGAATCCTGAATTCCACAAACATGGCTTCTCCCCGTGTTCCGAAGCGGGGAGGGCTGCGAGGGAGAAAGGAATGTAACCTGAGCTCCAGCCGTGACATTCCCAGGGAGCGTTTTTCACATGAAAGGCTTTTGTCAGCCCAGGGAAGGACCAGGAGTTTGTGTTTGATGTTCGCAGGTGTTCGGCACAGGGCACTGAACCGGGGCTGCAGCCTCTGACCTGCGCCGGCAGAACTGGGGGACACTGGAGGCACTGGGAAGCAAACTCCCCTGGAGTTCCCTCCAATTTAGATCCTATTTGGAAAGTGATTTAATAGCTGTTACTTCAATTGAACAATGCGCATTCACCGGGCTGAAGTGGGGGGTTGCTTTTTTATTTTTCCGGCTTTGTTTGCCCTTTTTTTAGGACAGTTGCCAAAATAAAATTCATTTTCTCGCATCCCCTGAAATCTGGGGAGGAGTTTGCCATCGCTCCCATAGTCAATTTATCTGGAATTTATCCTCGTTTAAGAGTGAGGCTCTGTAAAATGCAGAGATGATCACTGGGGATCGGATTGTGGAGCAGCATTTCCCCCAAGAATTCCCTGGGTCTGTCACATTTGACATATTCCGGTTTTTTATCTGTTAATCGAAGCCCACATCTTCCTGATTCCGCTGGGTTTCTGCTCCTTCTATTTAAAGGCTGGAATTTTACCTCCGTTCGGGAGCATCTGTTCTGGATTGCCCACTCTGTAGCTGTTTGAATAGCGTGTGGGTGGGAGCAGAATCAGAGAAAAGCGGAATTTTCATCATTGGCCATTCCCATGGCCCAGAAAAAAAGGGGAAAAAATCTCCAGTCTTTGCCTGACCAAATCAAGCAAAGTCCCTTTAAAGGATTTAAATCCTCGCTTTTCATTTTGCCATTAGTTTGATTAGGGCTTGGCCTGCATTAGAGCAACAAATTAATACATCCCTAACGAGGGAATCGCAAATCCAGCGCAGTTTAAATTCCTTGGGTTTTTTTGTTCGGGATGTTCAGTGAGGAAATCAGAACGAATATTCTGGGGGTTTTATTAAAGTACAGTCTGGGTTTGGAGTGTGGCCTGGTGGGGAAGCTGCGGGGTTTTGTTATTATTGTTCCATCATCCAAAAAAAAAATGGAATGAAGTCGAGGCTTTCTTGGGAAGGGGTTTTGGAGCTGCTCAGGTGAGGCACACCTGGGACGCCTGCACGGATCCCGCTGCTTTCAGCAGGAACAGCCTGGGAGGACTTTGGGAAGCAAGGCATGTCTTTGGGGCTGATTGTGCACAAATGCCATCCCAAAGAATAAAAAACAGGTGGAAAAAAAAAACCCTAAAAGGGAGATTTTGGACTCAAACCCTCGCTTTTAAAAGGGCAGTGGTGCAGCAGGTCCAGAGCTGCTGTGCTTCCCATTTTTCACGGGGTTTTTCTCCAGAAAGGAGGGAGGATGGCGCTGGAGTTTGGGTGTTGGCTTTGCCAGGCAGCGTTCCGGGGCCTGGGTCGTACTCCTCCTGGCTTTTCCCCGCCGATAACTCCCCAAAATCGGCTCCTTCCCTATTTTCCAGTGCGAACGTTTCGTAATTATGATGAAGAAGAAGAGGAATGCTGTTGCCTCCCATCCTTGCAGCTCTGTTTACTCGGGATCCTCCTCCCCTCCCAGCCCTAGCCCGGCCACTTCCGTGGGGGCAGCAAAAGATGCACGCTCTGGGATTTGGAAACGGCCCCGGCCAGCCCAGAGCGCACTTGGAGGAGGAGGAGAGGGATTCTGATTCCAGAGCAGAAATCCCGGCTCTTCCTGGAGCCGCCTCCAGCCCCTCCGATATTTCAGCCTGGGAGCTGTGGGCCCGTCGTGGTAATTGAACACATCAGCCCAGCTCCCTCCTTCCCCCTGGAGAAGGGAGATGGGGATTTTCAGGTGCTTTTTCCCCCGTGCTCCCTCGCCAGGGCTGGGGAAGGTGGTTAATAATTCAGAATTCCCTGTCGGAGTGAGCGAAGCGCTCCGGGGCCGCACGCAGCCAAATGTCACTTGGCGCGGGGACGCTCTGCCCGCCCTTGCCAGGCTGAGCAGGAACAGGAACGATGGTTCACATTATTCCCGGGACCTGAGGCATCTGGGAACAAAGTGGGCTTGTTAAACCGGGGAACTTAGGCCTGCCTCCGAGTTCAGTGGGAAAAAAAACCCTATGAGGGACAGTTTGGTTTCTTCCCGTTGGGTTTGTACCCGTGCCACTCCCAAATTCAGACGGATTTTTGTCAGTGGCTTCCGCAGCCTGAATTCCCAAGGAACGCGAAATAGGCACAAATAAACACCAAATTTTCATCTTTCATCGCTTATTTTTTTTTGCTACTGCAGAAATAAAGTGATCAATTTTTTTTATCTTCCCCCCCATCATTATTAAAAGAGAATTTGGGCATTTCTTGGATATTTTCCTTATGTAGGAAGCGAAAGGATTTAAGCCCCTGCTTTGGGATCCCGGGAATGTAGTGAAGGAGCTGCTGGATGTTGTTTTTGATAGGATCGGAAAATCTCTTGCAACATTGTAATGGGGAATAACTTAAATAGCAGAGGAACAGCTAAAGCACACGAACATATAGAACGGAATTAAGTTATGGAAGTTTGTGCTGTTAATTGCCGAAATCTCTCTGGAATCTTGCAGCACTAAAAGCTGTCCTATAAACAGTTTTGCTTTGAGCTCCAAATGATTCCTTTAGCTTTTTTTTATTTTTTTTTTCCCTTCATCTGCTCTGATAAACAAAGTCATTTTGGAAGCTTTACAGCTCAAACATTTACTCCTCGCGGTAAACTTCTTGTAGCTGGAAATTTGGGGCTCTGTAAATCCCAGGAAGGAGGGAAGGGGCCCCGGTGACCTGTGGTTTCCAGGGGCTGATGTCCTGATGGGGTTTAAATCAGCTCCCACCAGCCGACAGCAGCTCTGCCGTTTTACAAGGAGCCCTTCTGCTTTAAAGGTCTTTTCCCCACGTTTTCCCATTTACCAGGGCGGTGGGCACAGAAAAGCTGCAACGACCTGGGAACGTTTCCTCTGATGCAGCCCAGAAAATGAATCTCCACGTAATAGGATGTGCCATCTGCCAGTGGCTGCTCCGTGGAGTTCCTGCTGCCCCTCGGCAGCCAGGAGGGACGACGGCGCTTCAGCCGCTCCCCGCACTAACTGAATTTGTCTTTATTTAGCGGGAAAAGTCCTCACCAAATTTCCTCCCGCGGCTGATGCCGCCCCTCCGTCGGTGGCGACGGGACGTGGAGGGGCCTCCACGGATTTTTGGTGGTCTGTGCCCTCTGGAAATTCGGGCACAAATTTCTGGGCTGGTAACGCTCGCCTGCTAAATTTTCATCTCAGAGCTGTGTGCAGGGGAAATTTCCTGGCAAAGCAGAGGGGTGGGATGCCCAAATTCTCAATTAGTTTTTTAAATTTGTTGTTTTTTTTCTAAAGGCTGTTGTGGAAATTCTTTTTCCTAGCGAACTCTATTAGGAAAAGCCTTGAGTGAGGTTGGAGTGTTTATTCCTTCCTCCCAGGTGAATGCTGGGCAGTTGAGCCTACGCCCGCAGGATGGAAAGTGGCATCACTGGGGTGGATTTTGGGCGCGCTGTCGGCGTGAGAGCTTTGTGCTCTTCGGAGACTCCTCCTGGCAGCAACGCCGGCGGGAGCTGCGTGCCATTGTTGTGTGCATCCAGCCCGGATTGCGGAATGCGGCGTTGGCACGGCGGGCACCGTCCCTTCCTCGGGCTTTGCTCACGGGCCGCTCGGCCGCGTGGCACAGCGCTGACCCCGGCACACGGCACACACGGCACACACGGCACATACGGCACACACGGCACACACGGCACACGGCCCAGGCTCCCGGGAGAGGGGAAGCGGCTGCGGGCTCCGAGCGGCGGCAGGTGCCACGCAGGATGCAGACAGCCTTCCTGGCAGCATTCCCGGCTGCGGCGGCCCTTCCTGCCCTGCGCCCGGCTTCCCCAGGGCACGCCACTGCTGGCGGCCCGCGGCACCCTGCGCTGCCCGTGTGTGGCCTCCTTTGTCATATGTGTGTGACACCCGCCTTTGTCACATGTGTGTGTGTGACACCCGCCTTTGTCACACGTGTGTGACACCCGCCTTTGTCACACGTGTGTGTGACACCCGCCTTTGTCACGTATACGTATGGCACACTGCTTTGTCATGTGTGTGGCACCCGCCTTTGTCACGGATATGTACGGCACACTGCTTTGTCATGTGTGTGACACCCACCTTTGTCATACATATGTATATGGCACACTGCTTTGTCATATGTGTGTGGCACCCAGCTTTGTCATACATGTGTGTGACATCCGCCTTTGTCATACATATGTATATGGCACCCAGCTTTGTCATGTATGTATGGCACATTGCTTTGTCATATGTGTGTGTGACACCCGCCTTTGTCACTTATATGTATGGCACGCTGCTTTGTCATGTATGTGTGACACCCACTTTGGCCACGTGTGCGTGTCACCTGGCTTTGTCACGTATATGTATATGGCACCTGGCTTTGTCATATATGTGTGACAGCCAGCTTTGTTGTGGGTACAGCGCCCGCCTTTTGTCACGTATATGGCACACTGCTTTGCCATACGTGTGTATGACCCGGCTTTGTCATACATGTGAATCTGACACGCTACTCTGTCGTGTGTGTGACACCCAGCTTGGCAATATACGTGTGTGTGTGACACGTGGCTTTGTCACATATGTATACGGCACACTGCTTTGTCTTACACGTGTACGTATGGCTTCTGCTGGATCATGTATGTGTGCATACGGCACCTTGCTTTGTCATGTGTGTGTGTGTCTGTATAGACACGCTGCTTTGTCACACGTCTAGATCTCTTTGTCGCGTGTCTGCACGGTTCCCTCTTAGTCATGTGTGTGTGTTACCTGCTCCACCCTGTACGTGTGTGTGTACGTGCTCCATCCCATACGTGTATCCTCCATCCCATACGTGTATCCTCCATCCCATACATGTGTCACTCCGTGGTCCCAGCCAAGTTAAAACCCCGACCCAAAGCCCTGTGTGATATCAGGACATGCAGACGACGATTTCTGCCGGGGGAACCGTAGGGCTCCACAAACAGGAAAACCCAGCCATCACTGGGCTCATCCTTAGGCGTGGATGTAATCCCGAAGAAAACAGGGATTCGGTTCTTTTTGTGCTGTAGCATCTCGAAATCAGACCGGCTCCCGTTTTCCTGCCCGTGTTGGCTCCTGAAGATTTGGGATTGTGGGGTGAACGCGCTTTTCCGTCGCCTGTACATCCAAATGCGCTCGACCTATTTGATAAATAACCGCTCCCAAGCTTTGGTGATATTAAATCCAGCTAAATAAGATTCCCCGTGGAATATCAAGGCTCTAATTGAATCTCAGGGGTTCTGGGCCCGTTCACAAACAGCCTTTGAGTTGTTTTTGTTCCTGACGTCAGCCCAAGGCTTGATTGAATTATGGCCTTGGACTGCGGGAGCACCTGCCAGGGCCGCTGCACCGAAGGGTCCGGCAGCATTTCCAGGGCAAACCTCGCCGGGAAGTTTGTGGCTGGAATACAGACTCGCAGGCTGGCAGCAGAGCTGGCAAACGCAGATAAATCCCCTCACCTCTCCTCCTGCCGCGAGGACGCGCCGACGGCGCTCCTTGGGCGCGTCCCCGTGCGAGGTGACCGCGGCATGGGAGAGAGGACGGGCTGAAATGTTGGCATCCGATGGGATGGCACAAACCAGACTCGTTTCTTTGGGATTTCAGGAACAAAGGCAGGCAGGGAAGAGGCTGGGCCGCTGGAATTGCAGCGGCACGAGGCTGTTTGGGGGGACTTTGGGAATAGCGGTGAGGGCATGGCCTGGTTTTCCTCATTTTTCAAGGGAGAAGTGACAGCAGGTATTTTGGGAGAGGAGCAGGGATGAGGCCACTGCCTTCCTGATAAGGCAGATCCAACATCAGAGGTGGCAGTGGCCTGAGAGCTGGAGTAAGTTTTACCTGAGACTACAGCAGCGTGTCCTGGCTTCATCCACAGCGGCATCCGAGCTCTCGGGCCTCCTGCTTTCCCTGGATTCGCTGTTTTCCTGGGATTGTGCCTGGAATGATGCGTTAGGGCCCGAGCAGAGCCCAGGCGGTTCTTTACGCAGCGGGGTCGGAGTTGCCGGCGAGCGTCGCTTCACTTGCGTTTTCTGCCCCTAATCCCTTTGTTGATTTTATACTCTTTGGAAACATATACTTACTTAGGAAATCCTGGGTCTTGTTGGATAAACAGAGGAAAATTCCCATTCCTAAAATTAGCCCTTCTGTAAACACCACAAATCAGAGCATTAATTTATGAACCAGCACATTACCGAATGGACATCGGGTTTTCCCTCTCCGAACGCCCTCACCGATAGTCCACAGATTTATTTTTTTTAAATCTTATTTCTATACTATATATTTTTTTAAATCTTATTTCTATTTCTATGTATTTTCTGTTTCCACTCTGTAGATTTTCCCCGTTTTTACCCCATAGATTGGTTTTCCCCCCTGGAATCTTGTAGCGGCGCTGTTAATTAGCGGCGGCGGCGCGGTGCCGAGCGTTTGCTGAGAGTTTGGTCAGCGCGGGGCAGCGATGCCGCCCGTGCCAGGAGGGCACGGCACACCCTGGGCATGCCTCGCTCTCCAATTGGGAAGTTCACCTGGAAGGACAGGCGGGATCAGAGCGGGAAGGCAGAGCTCGCCTTTGATCCGCTCGCCGCCGTCAGGCAAACCTTTAACGGGGAATTGTCGCCCTTCAATTGGCCTTTTCCTCCCAGCCACAAACCCAGTCCAGCCGAAGCGCCAGAACATTGCCAGATTGAAAAGAAATGTATAGGTGATGTGTATAAAGGCACTCAGATTGAAAAGAAATGTATAGGTGATGTGTATAAAGGGACTGGCTTAGGACAGGAAAAGCCCCGTCGTTATCTGAGCGCTGCCGGGCCAGACTCGGCTCTTGGAGGTGAAATTGGGGATTTGGGGGACGAAACTGAGGGTTTTTGCAGCACCAAACCAGAGCTGAAAGCTCTGCCATTTCTTTGTGAGGGTGATATTGGGCACTGGGGAAACAAATTCCGAAGCCATGGGTTCTCCCCTGTCCGGCCCGTGGGCTTGCCTCAATGTCACTTAGGCAGCAACTGCGGCCCCTTTAATTCCAACCCTCTCTTGTCTTGTCTCAGGTGCAGAAAAAGTTCTTTTTTTACCATTTAAGAGGGGAGGGAGGAAGTGAAACTCCCTGCAAGCCAAAGCTGAGCAGATAAAGTCATTTTTATTTGCATTTTTCCTCTCCTGGAATCCCCCTCCTTGCGAGTGCTTGTAGCCATCGAGCCCCAGTATCTGACTAGGAGGGGTTCTATTAAATATCATATTGAAACTTTAAATGAAGATAAAACTGGTTTCTGACATCTTTTGAAGTGTAAAATAAATCCTGTGGCTCTCGGGCACCATCGCGACGTTGATAAACAGGGCAGGCCCTAATGGCGAGTTGTTCTTCCCTTAATCCAAAAGAGCAGGAGCTTAAACAGAAAGTGCAGGATTAGAAAAGCAGCAGCTTTATTCCTTTTTTGATTTTTTAGAAAAGAAAGTTGTTTCCTCTTATTCGGCTGGGCGCCGGAAAAACCAACCCGTGGTGGAGTCCGCAGGGCTGGGCTGGAGCCCTCCCAGGGAACAGGGAATGGCGAGGGTCAGCAGCGCCGTGTGCTCGCTTTGGAATTTTATTATTAATATTTCCCAGGATATTTTGCTGCTTTAAAGCCCGTGCCCTGCCCGTCGCTGTGGGAAAGACCCGGCTCGGGAGGGGATTGCCAACAGCCCGGGATCATCTGTCCAGCGGGCTCCCATTGCTCAGAACTCGATGGGAAAAGGGCAAAAATAGAAAATAGAAATAAATCTGAAGGAGGCCAGGAGTGAAGCGAAGGGATTGGAGGCGGCGCATTGTTCCCGCTGCCGGCCGCCGTGCCAGGAGCCAGGGAAGGGAATGGAGGGAAGGGAAGGGAGGCCCGGCTGCTGGCTGGTGTCACAGATGGCACCCATCTCCCCGCTGCCACTCGGATCAAACGCTGGCAGCGCGGCAGCGGCGAGGTGCCTCCCCGCAGATAAGGCAGCTTCATCTCCCTTGAAGATAAGGCTCGAGGGTGCCTCTTTCAAGGGATCCCTCTTCATCCCGCCGGCAAAGCCGCCGCGGGGACGGCCGGCCTGCCTGGAGGTGGCCGGAGCGAAACGGGATGACTCCCATCCCAGCCGCCCCCCAGGGCTGCTGAAATCCCCATTTGGGGGAAGTTTGTGGTCGTGTTTTTACAGCCCCAAAAGGATGGGGAGCCCACCTGATCCGGCCCGGCCGCCCCAGCCTGCGGCGTTTCCCGTCCTTATTTATGGATTTATTCCATTTCTGCCGTTTATTAAAGACTGCCACTGTGCTCGGTGTTGTGCTTTTGCGAGGGTTAATTGGTTCCAGTTGCAGAGTTAATTGATTTCGCTTGGCTCCCAAGGAGGAGATGTGAAATGGAGGCCCTTCCGAGGCCGACGCTTCCCGGGAGAGGCGAACGCCTCCCCTCGCCTTCCTGCGAGGTACAGCTCCCCTCTGGACCTCCGGAGAGGGAAGATCCGCCGCCTCACCGTTTCATCTCCTCCTAGAAGATTCCTTGCGAGAGGCAGGGAGTCTCTGCACTCCCCAACAGCCCCGGCATTGGCAGCTTTGGCTTCGCTTCCAAGGCGGTGACTAATAGCGACAGATTCCAACTCGTTATTCCGACACTTTGGACTCAGGCCCAATTTTGCCTTCCATCCACCAGCTATTTTGTTCTCCCCGAATCATTGTGACAACTTCTTTTTCCAGCTTGAAAAAGGGTTTGGATCTTTAGAGTTTCCTGAGAGGACTTTTAGGAAAAACTTCTCATGTGGTGACGGTTCCGTATGGAATCGTCAAAGATTCGGGCAGCTGGCTGCCTAATCCTGGATTTAGGAATTTTTTTTTGGTGTCCGTCTCCCTTGGAATTCTGACAAACGGCTCCTTCTCTTTGTCATTAGAGGCAGCTAATTAACAGCTAGGGGAAAGATAAGATGGAAAATGCTATCTGGGCACTGCAGCTGGGGAACCTTGACTTCCCTTTCCTTCAGTCCTGGAATGGTTTGGGACTTGACCACACTCACCTTCTCCCGGGGAACCTCCCACCACCCCAGGCTGTTTCCTGGGAATAAGATGTGCTCCAGCTCCATGGCTACTCGTGCTCGAATCCTTCCCTTTCGTCCATCAGTGGCAAATCCAAGCTCCCATCTCCTGGTTGCTTGGTTGGCTGAAGCATGTGGGAAACAACGGGGATTTTCCTGCTGACTTCCCTGGCAGGAGCTTCTTCCCGGCAAGGGTCAGCCATCCCAGGGGCTGCCCACGGAGGTTTGGAGTCCAAGGAAAGGCTGCATGTGGCACTGTGCTGGATGGGTCACGGGCTCCAGGATCACACCTGAGCTTGGAAAAGGACAGCTCTGCTATTTGTTTAGTTAAGCCAACCCAGGAGAACCACTCTTTCTCCCCTTCCCCTTAGGAATTTGCTGGGCGTTGAAAAGTTCTTTCCTTCCGGCATTTCGGAGTGGTTTAAAAACGGTTTTCTCCGTCGATTTGTAAGGATGTGGAAAACATTTTTCCCTTTAAAAAAAAAAATAAAAAAAATCCCCTGCCATCCTTCTCAGCAGTGCACGCTCTGCATTTCCTCGGCCTAGTGTTAAATATAAACATCTTAAAAAAAAACCCGGGGATATATTCCCACACACCACATTATCCCGATCCGACGTAAGCATCTGTGGTTGTAAGTGCACTTCATTTCACCTAATTAAGTTATTTAGTCATTTACACATTAGCGATGTACTACAGATTCCTCTCTGACAGGAGCACGGGGTGTAATTACACCCCAGTTCTCCTGCTCCGGTGGGGCCGGGCTGGGGCTGGGTCGCCCTGACCCCAAAAACGAGTGAAAAATGAGTTTTCACCCCGACCGTGGGTCATTAAGGCCGAATTCAGGAATGGCTCCGGGGCTTTGAGCAGCCCTTGGCCCCCAGCTCTCTTCTCCCAGTGTGGAGAGAGTCCCCGTTCCCTAATTGCTGGTGTTGGTTTCCGAGGTCGGAATTCCTGAAATTAATAAGGCACAACTCTATCTGTTTGAGTTCTGCTCCTGGATTTCGGTGGTTTCCTGATGGAAACCAATCTCCCCAAGGTTTGGGGCTTCCTTCCACTGCCAGAACTCCTCCTTATCAATGTTGGATTCTTCACTCTGAGGGCGGGGAGTCCCCCCAAAATCACCTCACAGTCCTTTTAGTCCTGCCCTGTTGGGAATGAAGCCGCAAAATCCTCGGAAGGAAGAGGAGAATTTCCTCCTTCAGCTGGAATTTCTAGATGGGTGTTAAATGGTTGGTTGGCACTTTCCTTGGCATACAATGCCAGGCCTGAAAGAGCTGGAGAGGAGCTTTGGACAAGGGGGAATGGCTTCCCTCTGTCCCATGGGATATTGGGAAGGAGCTCCTGGCTGGGAGGATGAGGAGTCCCTGGCACTGTGCCTGCCTCTGGGAGTGCCCAGGGCCAGGCTGGACGGGGCTTGGAGCAGCCTGGGATGGTGAAAGGCATCCCCGGAGCAGATCAAAACCGGCTGTGGGTGGATGTGGAGCTAACGGGAGCAGGGAGGAGGATAAAGCAGGTGCTTATTTGAGCTTTTAACCCGTCCCTGCTGTTTGTTTGAACTCCAAACGTGAGGAGCGACCTGCCCGGGCTCCTGTCACGCTGCCCAAAGGGAAACAGCCCCCATGGAAAACCAGAGAGCCTAAGGAGATCTCTTTGGTCTCACAGGCAGCCCATTAATTTGCTCAAATTAAATATTATCTTTAAATATTGCGAGGTTAAATGTCCACTGATAATGGATTTAGACGGCCATTAAGGTCTAATTGCTCCCTAATGGAGTTGGCCAAAGACATTTATTTGATACAACTTCTTGAAAAGGGACTAAAAGCACCAGGAGGGTTTTTTCCACTGGCCTTTTTTTCATATCCACCTAGGGGATTAAATTCCATTTTCATTTAATGCTGTGGGACCTGCTCTGGAGAATCCCAGAATCGCTGAGGTTGGAAAAGATCTCCAAGGTCATGGAGTCCGACCTGGGAGCAGGAAGAGATTCCAGAGTGCCTGGAACACACTGGGAGGATGATCCCACCTTCCTCCTCCCCACAGGTCCTGGGCAGGACAGGGCTGGGAATCTTCTCTCAGCTAAAGCTCCAGGATGAGAGGGAATCAGCAGGAATTTCCTCATGGAAATCTGGGTGTGCAGTGCCCATCCCTGCAGGCATCCAAGGAAAGTCTGCTCTGGGGGATCCCGCCGCTCCTTTCCCACTGAAATCGCTCTGTGTGATCCTAGGCTGCACATCCCGTGCCGTGGAAGCCTCCCGCTCCGTTTCCAGCAATCCTGCGGGAGTTTTTTATGGCAGGAAGGAGATAAATATCCGTCTTTTCTTGGGGAGTGGCTCGCCTTTCAAGCCTGGAAGGGCCTTAATCATGAGGAGATGTTATCCTGTAAATGGGATGTTTTTCTTCTCCAGCAATGTTTAATGAGATCCTATCCAGGAAAAGGCTTCCTTAAAAGAAAGGCGAAGGCTGCTCTCCCTGTCACGGTTTTATCTCAGCAATTAAACCATCTCTGGGCCGCGGTCCTGCCCGGCTTTTGCCTTTTCCATGCAATCCGTGTCGTGGCCGTAACGAGCCAGGCAGAGCTGGCCTCCCTTCTCCCTGCTCTGAATCTCAGGGGAGAAAACGAGAACCGGGGATTCGGAATTCATTTGGAACACGCATTTCGGAGAGATTTGGCATTTGTCTTCCGGCTTTTCCCGAAAAATGCAGGGGAAGTGAGGAGGACAGTCCTTGAATCAACAGTCCTCTTGTTGATTCAGAAGGCACCAACCGCATTTGGAAAGTTAATTATCGATTAACGAATCCTTCCCCGTTGTTGCTGTATCTGATGGCTTCACCTTACCCACGGAACGCTGTTTTTGTGGTTTAGGATTGGCTCGATGAGGCAAGGAAGGAAAACACACTGGGATGGTTGCAAAACGGGAGAAAAAAACCCACCAAAACCTGCAAAACAAACAGACCTCTGAACAGGCCATTGTTTTCCGAGAGGAAATCAAGGGATGATGGGTTTCTTTGCGAGAGCTTTTACCTCTTTCCTCCTTCCTTTGCTGTTGTGCACCTTTGGCCTGGTGATCCGGGTGGATTTGGGGACGTTCCCAGTGGGCAGCAGGGAAAAGGGAACCTCGGGGTCTTCCCGTGCTCCCAACTCTGCTCCGGTCACAGGGAGAAGTGGGACAAGGAGTCAGCAGGAAATCCCTGCTGGTCACTAACGGTGCTTTGTCTTGTTCACTTCCAAAGTTTGGGACTCAAAGAATGGAAAGGGGGAAGCAAAATCTCCTGCTTTTTCCATCTTTGCCCGAGACAAGTCGTCTCCTTTGCTTCCCTTTTTTTCACCTTTTCCCGGGAATCCGTGCTGGTTCTTTTTCACCACCGACTGAGGCAAAGATTCCCGAGAAAACCAGGTGGATCCCAGTAAAGCAGGGCCTTTGATTTATTTATTTATCTGGGAAATCGGTGCCAGGGTGGGCTGGCTCTGAACTCCAACCTCCTTGCGAGGGAGCAGAGCTGAAACAAAGAAGGAGGATCCTTCCCCAGGAGCTTCCAACGGGAATCTAAAGCAAGGCAGAACAGATGGACGGACAGATTGGGGAGCCCGGGAAAACAAAGAGCCGGTATTGTTGGGCAGCGATGGCTGTGCTCAGCTCATCCCGGCAGCTCGCCCTCAACACCGGCATGCAGGGAGGGCTGGAGAGCCTGCAGAGGCTGCAGAGCTCGGGGAGTGTGAGAACCCGGCTGCATTTGGAGCTGGGAGAGGCTGGAGAGGCTGCAGAGCTCGGGGAGTGTGAGATCCCGGCTGCATTTGGAACTGGGAGAACCTGGAGAGGCTGCAGAGCTCGGGGAGTGTGAGATCCCGGCTGCATTTGAAGCTGGGAGAGCCTGGAGAGGCTGGAGAGGCTGCAGAGCTTGGGGAGTGTGAGATCCCGGCTGCATTTGGAGCTGGGAGAGGCTGGAGAGGCTGCAGAGCTCGGGGAGTGTGAGATCCCGGCTGCATTTGGAGCTGGGAGAGCCTGGAGAGGCTGGAGAGGCTGCAGAGCTCGGGGAGTGTGAGATCCCGGCTGCATTTGGAGCTGGGAGAGCCTGGAGAGGCTGGAGAGGCTGCAGAGCTCGGGGAGTGTGAGATCCCGGCTGCATTTGGAGCTGGGAGAGCCTGGAGAGGCTGGAGAGGCTGCAGAGCTCGGGGAGTGTGAGATCCCGGCTGCATTTGGAGCTGGGAGAGCCTGGAGAGGCTGGAGAGGCTGCAGAGCTCGGGGAGTGTGAGATCCCGGCTGCATTTGGAGCTGGGAGAGCCTGGAGAGGCTGGAGAGGCTGCAGAGCTCGGGGAGTGTGAGATCCCGGCTGCATTTGGAGCTGGGAGAGCCTGGAGAGGCTGGAGAGGCTGCAGAGCTCGGGGAGTGTGAGATCCCGGCTGCATTTGGAGCTGGGAGAGGCTGCAGAGGCTGCAGAGCTCGGGGAGTGTGAGAGCCCGGCTCCAAATGCAGCTGGGAGAGCCTGGAGAGGCTGCAGAGCTTGGACAGTGTGAGATCCCGGCTGCATTTGGAGCTTGGAGAGGCTGCAGAGCTTGGGGAGTGTGAGATCCCGGCTGCATTTGGAGCTGGGAGAGCCTGGAGAGGCTGGAGAGCTTGCAGAGCTCGGGGAGTGTGAGATCCCGGCTGCATTTGGAGCTGGGAGAGCCTGCAGAGGCTTTGGGGCAGAGCAGGGAATGAGGAGAGTGTGCACGGCCATGAAGCCAAAGCCGTTCCCTGACTCTGGAACGCCGGGAAAAGGACCAGGAAATGCTGCTCGGGTCCTGTCCAGGCAGTTTTTGTCAGGAGAAGAGGCAATGCCCTCGGTCCATCAGGAATTTGGGTGTCATTCCGGGCCCTTCCCCGGCCCTCCTGGAGTGGATCAGTGTTCGGGGTGGCTCTCTGCTCCCGGTGGCCGTTCCCATTGAAATCCCCGCTGGCTCCCAGCAGCCGGCACTGCCACTTCCTATGGAACCCGGCAAGCCTTCCTGGGGCTGCTCTGCCGGGGACAATGGATCAAATGAGCTGCGAGGGGAGGGCGGTGTTGGAGCCTGCTGCAGCTGCTCCTGCTGCTGCTGCTGGAATGTTGAATAGCCTGGGATTCGCCGCACTAAACTCCGGATAAAACCACTCCAAGCGCTCCGGCGCTTCCCCTTTTCCACACACCGCTTTCCTCCCGGGCTCTGGAGTGCTGCTGGAGGAAAGGATTTCTTGGCCGGGAAGAGAAGGAGAAGCGGTTTGGGCACTGAGCAGCAGCTGTGCCGCTGGGACTGGAGCAGAGTGACTCCAACAAGGAAGGCTTTATGCCTTGGGGAGCCCGTGGAACAGGCCTGGCCTCCCAGGGAAGCGGGAATGTGCTCCCAAAGCCTCGGATGGCGAAAGGAAGCCACGACTCGTGCAGGTCTCGAGTGCCCTAAGGCATCCACTGCTGCTGTTTCCCTGTTTGTGCCAGCAGGTGTGGAATGGTTTGGCCCCATCCCACCTGCCCTTGGACAGGCCAGGACTCTGCTGCTCCTTTTCCCGTGGCTTTTTCCCTCCTGCTTCTCAAACGCTCCCCGGGAGTCGTCTCTTGCCATCCTTGGAAAAAACCCTGGAAGCAGGAAATGTTAGGACAGTGTTAAGTCTGGCTGCGACAGGAAGGCTGCAAATGTAAACCTGGGGTCCATCCGCTGGAGGGAATGGTCAAGGCAGGGTTATTAAATCCCGGGAAATCGCTAATTGATTGATTTTCTCACCTAATTCTGATTCCTGGTGCCACCCGGCTCCAAAGCCCAGCGAATGGCCGAGAGCTGATTTGCATCTCGCAGGAACCGGGGCCTTTGCATTGAGGACTTGCCACCAAAATCAAATCCATCCCTCCTGCTCCCTGCTTTCCTTTGGAACTGAAAAGGGGATTGGTTCTGAAAGGCTCAACTTCCAACCCCACTTTGGGAAGGGCAGGAGCCAGGATGTCACCGGGTTTTACTGTAAGGACGGGGTGGATTCTGTCAGCCCTGGGGATGGATCCTGCCCTCCTGATTCCTTTGGAATTGCTCGGGAGGCAGGAGCGTGCAACATCTGCTCCTGGGCACTCTGGGGCCGGGCTGGACATGCTGGGGGTGTTCCCCCGGAGAAGGGAGGGATCCAGGGAGAGCTCCCAGCCCCTGGCAGGGCCTCAAGGGGCTCCGGGAGAGCTGCACAGGGACTGGGGACAAGGACAGCACACAGGGAACGGCTCCCAGTGCCCGAGGACAGGGATGGACGGATCTTGGGCAGGAATTGCCTGGAATGCAGAGGTGACACTCCCGCAGTCCTTGCCTGGATGCACAGAGGGAGGTCAGGCCAGGTGACACCTCTGCCTCGGGGAGGTGACACTGAATTCCCCAGGCTGGGGGGAGCTCAGTGCTCACAGACAGGATCCACAGGCACAGCTCAGTGCTCACAGACAGGATCCACAGGCACAGGGTGAGCTCACAGACAGGATCCACAGGCACAGCTCAGTGCTCACAGACAGGATCCACAGGCACAGCTCAGTGCTCACAGACAGGATCCACAGGCACGGGGGGAGGTCAGGCCAGGTGACATCCCGGTGACATCCCGGTGACATCCCGGTGACACCGAATTCCCCGCTCCGTGCTCACAGACAGGCTCCACACGCAGCCCTTGGCACAGCCGGGCCCGCCTTGGACCCGGCTCCTTTTCCATTCCAATCCTGCTTTTCCTCCTGCGGGAACGGCAGACTCGTTGGACACGTTCCAACCTCAAACAGATGTGAATAAGAGCCTGCACTGGGAATGTGCTTTGGCTTTTTTTTTTTTTCCCCTTCTATTTTTTTTATTTTTTTCCCTTTTTTGTTTGGGAACACCCACCTAAGTGCACCTTGCTCTGTGCGTGTGTGCTGGAGCTGATGGAATCGATTCCCTCCTGCTGCTGCTGCAGCCCCCGGCTCTGAACGGCCCCATTTCCTCAGGCACTGGGGCCTGGCTTGGCAGACAGGGATCTAACAGGATTTTGGGAGGCACAGAGCCGGTTTGTTGTGGATGTGTTGTGTCTGCAGCGCCCTGGGATGGTGGAAAACGCCCCTGCCCGTGCCTGGGTGGGCTTTAGGGTCCCTTCCAGCCCAAAGCTGCAAATGCTGCTGGGCTGCCCCTCTCAGTCCCTCTGCGGGCTCCGGCTTTAAAGCAGAACTCGGGGGGGAAAACCAACAAATGAAATCAGTGGCAAAAGTGACGGAAGGCGGGCGAGGGGAGCCGAGAGCTCGGCTCGCTCGGCTTTGATTCATCTCCCAAACGAGCTGCAGACTTGTGAATTTTCCCCAAGTGCCATGGCAACATTCAGCTCCGCTTTGCAGCTTCGCAAATGTATTTTTGGAACTCCTGACTCACCCCCTTGAATATTTTCTGCTGGACTAGGAGAATGCGTTTCCTTTTGCTTTCGTGCCACGATTCAGCAGGAAAAGAGGAGCGGTCCCCTCCTGGTTTGCATCATGCGCCGGCTGGGAGGGCTGGGAGCTCCGGGATGGGCTCCCGGTGGGGACTGCAGCTCCAGGCTGGGCTCTCCAGGGCCAGGACGGGCTGGAGGTGAGGGACATCCAGGGCTGGGATAAAGAAACCTCCTGGTTCCGACGGGAGGAGTTCCCAGGTTTCCCGGCACTCCCGGACAATGGTGGGATGGTTTGGCTCAGAAGGGATGGATTTGAAGGGTTTCCTCCCCGGGACGCCTTCACGAGGCCGGGTTGTCCCAAACCCCACACGAGTGGCCCGGGAGATCTCAGGGATCCACACCTGGGAAACAGCCCAGGAAACCGGGGGAACGCAGGGGAGATTATTACTGACAACTCACTGGCCTGATCCGTAGGCTTTGTCTGCTGGATACAAAGTCTGAGCAGAATTCCAATTCCTTTTCTCCCCAGCGCTGCTGGGGAATGCAGGCAGGAGTATCTCAGTAGTAAACACTGAGTACTTCCACTGCCTTTTCGCCTCGCTTATTTTTCCCTGCAAAGTCTTCCCTCTTTGTCGAAATCGAAGGGAAAAAAAAAACATCTCAGGGAAGGCTGAATTTTGATTCAGGAGGAGACACTGAGCACAGCCAACAGCATTTTATAGCTGCTTCCACTTTAATTTGGGAAGCAGCCTATTTAAATATGCTAATGGTATGCACAGCCATTGGAACAGAATCCAGGCTATAAACTTCCCACTGAGAGCAGGAAAGCTGCGGCTGCCTCCCGACATGTTTGCCAACTCCTTTATTAGGAGTTTGCTAGCAAATCCTCCTGGACAAAGGTCACGGCACAAGGAGCCGGGGGTATCAAGCAGGGTGATTTCCCACAGCCCGGCTTATTTGCTGCCACATTCCCTGCCTTGGTGGAACTGCAGAATAGTCCGGCCTGGAAAGGATTTTCAGGACACCTCCCGCTATCCCAGGTTGCTCCGAGCCCAGCCTGACCTTGGACTCTGCCAGGAGGGCTGAGCTGGGCTGAGCTTAGCGCTGAGCTCGGCCTTGGTGTCCCTGTTTTGAGTCACTGCCGTGCCCGGTGCAGCGAGAGCTCCTGGCCCTGTGATTTGTCCCGGTAATTCCGGATTACAGCACTCATTAGCACCACCAGGGCTTTAATTCCTGCCCCTAATTAATGGACCCCGAGGAAAGCTGGGGGACGCCGAGGAGGCCGAGAGGATCAATAGTGGCACTCTGATCAATTTGCTCCAAAATCGTCTCTTTCTTTTTCCCGGCACTTTATAGACGGGTCTGTCATGAGCTGCCAAAGTGAGGAGTGTGCCCAGATTTGGCACCCAATTATTTTCCAGGGGTAATTAACAGGGAATTGGAGCTCCCTGGAAGCTGAGGTGGATCCCTGCGCCGCCACACTCCGGATTTGATAACGTTTTATCTCCACAAAAGTGATATTTATCACTTTGTTTATTCCTATCCACGTGTAGTAAAGCCCGAGTGTCTCCCCTGCCTCCAGATCCCTCCAAGGCTCAAATTCCCAATCCCCTGCTGGAAGCCTGGATTTTCCCATGGCCCGAACAATGCCTTGTTTTCAAAGCCGGCCAGAAATATTTGTTTTATTTCATTTTAGGCAGAACTCCTGGCAATGGGAGCTGTCAGCAACACGGCCACAGAGGGAGGGGACGGGGAAGGACCCGTGGGAGCGGCAGTGTGGACGTGGAGGAGTCCAGATGCCATCCCTGGAATTGTCCCAGGCCAGGCTGGATGGGGCTGGAGCAGTCTGGGACAGGCAGAGAACGAGTTGGGCTTTAAGGCCCCTTCCAGCCCAGCCCTGAGCTCCACGATTCCAAGGATTCCTCCACACCCCACGCTCTGGCCAGCTCAGATTTCTGGGAAGGAGGATGCTCGGCTCTCCCGAAGCTGCCAGAGCTTTTCACACCCACGGCTCTGGATTTATTTCCACCACCAGGGTCCCTGGCTGAATCTCCCTCCCTGAGCCCCAACGCGCCGTTCCCTTTCCTGACGGTGAAGCGAGAGAACAGGAATTCCCTCGGGAGCCCTGCAGATGCCAGGGAAGAGTCAGGGAGGCAAAGAGGAGCCTCTGGACTCCATCCTGGAGAGAAAGTTGGGACGGGCTTTGGAAGCAGAGCAATTAGGAGCAGTTGGAGGAGAGACAGTGATTATCGGCCTTTGTGACAGGAAGTCATTGAGAATTTCCTGAAAGGACTCAAAGCATGGCGCTGGAGCTTTGGGACTGCTGAGATATTTATAGGGAAAAATCCGAGAGGTTGGATGTGGTTTCCATTATCCAGATCTCCTATAAAAAATAAACACGCAGCCAGCGCCGTGGGGCTGCTGCTGCAGCTGAACCCTCTCGCCCTGCCTTGGGCCGGGCTTCACTTTGGGCCAGTCGTTTATATTCTCGGTTTTTGGAGGACACAAAAGAGGTGCAGATAGCAGGAGTGAAGGGATAGAACTGAGGACGGATTTGAGGTCTGGGGGCTCTCATCCCTGGGATTCAGGCAGCTCCAGCACCAGCCCTCCATCCCAAACTGCTCAAGGTTGATTTCCCTGCGTGGGTCGGGGGCCTCAGTCTCTGCTGACACGGGGGAGTGGCTCAGGGGTTTCTCTCGTGGTTCTGGATGTTGGCATTTATTTCTGGGGATGTCTAATTCCACGAGGAACAGCTGAAAATACGGAGTTTGGGGAGTGATCGAGCGAGAGGGTGCGCGTTGTTTGGATTCCCTTCCCTGGGGAAAATTGGGGCTGACTCAGAGTTTATTTACACAGGAATTAATCAGGAGCAGCTTCCCCAAGGTTATCCCTTCCATTTGGGACGGCTCCCTGAAACTGAGAGCTCAGCTCCTTGAATTTCCCAGTAAACTTGGGGTGGTTTTCTCCAAATCCCTCAAGTTTAGTCCCGGTCCGTGGGAACCATTAATCCAAAACACATTAATTGTTGTCAGCGCTCCTCTCCGCACAATGGCTTTTGTTTGGCCCCCGGTGGTGCTGGGTGTAAACTCCCCCCTGAGCTCCCATTCCCGGCTCGGGGCAGAGCCTTCGGGGACCCACAGTTTGTTTTTTCCCCATCCCGGAGGGATTGAAGCCGGGAGGGGAGGCAGCAGCTCGTTCCTGAGCGCCCCGCAGGTGAAGCTCAGAGACCGAATGTGCATTTCCTACGGCAGGAAATCCCCGGCTGGGCCAGGGATGGGTTTAAAACCCTTCCGAGCCCGGATTCCCTGAGATCCCCACTCCGCCGGGGGACTGTGCTCCCTCTCCGTCCTTTCCCCCTCCCGCCCTTTGTGCGGGTTGAGCGCAGGGCCGAGCACAACAGGATGTCGGCGGGGCAGGAAGGAACTCCCCAAAGCCTCGGAAATGAGCCACGTCCTGCTCTTGTTGTGCTCCGAGCCCAAACACGGCCGGGTTTGGGATCAGCAGGGCCGGGCTGGCTTTGGGATCGGCCCGGTCGGCTTTAAGGACGCGGCTGTGTCAGGGAATTGTGATTCTTGCACTGGGATGGGGTCCCGAGCCCGGGGGACACGGCCGGGTTTGGGCTCAGCAGGGCCGGGCTGGCTTTGGGATCGGCCCCGTCGGCTTTAGGGACGCGGCTGTGTCAGGGAATTGTGATTCTTGCACTGAGATGCGGTCGTGGAAGGCTTTGGGATGCGCAGGGATCTGCCCCGGGATTCATCCAGCTCCTCCGGGACCGTGACAGGGTCTCCTCCTGCCAGGAGATCCGAGCCCGAGGTGGCTCAGACACACCGCGCAGGCTGGAGTCGCCCAGTCTGGGCACAGTGACTCAGCTCTTCCCATTCCCCGCGTTCCTGGGGGTTTTTATGCCAGTAGCTGAAGGGATCCGGGATTAACCGGTGAAATAAAGTCCACTCCAAAAGATCTGTCTCCTAAACAAAAGGCTTCCCGTTGGCACCTCGATGGATCTCTCCGGCAGGTTTTTAAAGCCTCGGGATTAGCACCGGTGCTAAAGAATAGCCCGGGGAAAAAAAAACCCCAAACAAACAAAAAAAAAGGGGGAGGTTAAAGTGTATCCCAAGTCTCTCGCTCGCGTTTACGGCGGTTTTATTGCTGAAGGTGAGACAGATCGCTGGGCACTGCTCCAGGCTCCTGGCAGTTCTCCTTCCCTCACCTTCCCTCCTGCTGCAGGGGCTGGATTTTGGGATCTGGGTCCACCGGGAGCTCTGTGGGCACGGGGTGGAAGGGCTGCAGGTAAAAGTAGAGGACCCGCTGAAGGTGGGATGTTTATTGGGGAGGAATTCCGGTCCCTCCTGGGAGTGTCCCCCAGGAACGGTGAGGTGCTGAGCGCCCTCAGCCTCACACAGGAAAGGGTTTTCCTCCAAGGAAAATCCCCAGTTGGTTTCACTCAGCTGGGATTTGCTCCTTCGCCCTTTGCTCCTCTGAGGAGCAAACATGGGGTGATAAAAAAGAGAGAAACCACAACTGATTGTGGGGTTTGGTTTCTAGAGACAAACCCCGAATGGATTGTGTCCTGGTTCAGAGTGAGGGCTGAGCTGGCTGCAGTTGCCCTGCAGAAGCTGTGGGATGGTTTGGGTTGGAAGGAGCCTGAGGATCATGCCGAGGGCAGGGACACATTCCGCCGGCCCAGGCTGCTCCAGGCCCTGCCCAGCCCTTCCAGGGATGCCCAGTCCACAGCTTGGTGAATCCAAACCTCTCAGATTCCTGGCCTCAATGAAAATTGCTTTATTGAGGGATAGAAGTGACTCAAGACTGGAATAAAAAATTGGGATAGAAAAAAAAACAACAACCAAACCCTTCCAGCTGCTTCCATGCTGTGTGTCCCTTTGCATTAAACCCATCTCTCTTTGTTTACTGCCTTCTAAACACGGATAATTGAAAGAACCCGGGGCCTCTCCACGGCCTGGGTCTGTGGAAATCCCCTGGATGGAGACTGGGGAGGGCAGGCCCTGGAATGGAATTCCCAGAGCAGCTGTGGCCGCCCCTGGATCCCTGGAATTGCCCAAGGCCAGGCTGGACGGGGCTTGGAACATCCTGGGCTAGGGGAAGGTGTGTCCCTGCCCATGACACGATCCTTAAAATCCCTTCCAGTCTCAACGCTGCAGGAGTTGAGGATTTTATTTGGGGAAACTGAGCGACGGATTTACATGCTGGGAGTGCTGAGGTGTCCATGCCCACCTCCTCACCTTCCTGACCATCCCGATCCTTTTCCTCGTGGCAAGCTGCCCTCTCCCGTTCCATGGAATTCCATGGAATTCCACCTCCTGGGGAGGCGCAGGCCAGAGTCCTCCAAGTGCCCCGCCAGCAGAAGCAGAGGGAGCAGAGCCCCCGGTTCCTGGGAAAGCTCTCCCTGCCATATGTTTGGAATGGGGCTGCCGTCCCAAATGCCAAGACGTGTTGAAGGCTAGCTGGGTGTTTGGGGCCGACTGTCCCACATTTGCAGCTTTCCCGAGTCGCATTGTTGTCGAGAGTCTGCTGTGGGCTGGAAATATGTTCTGGAGCCGGGTAAAAATATCCCAATTACCATATTCCCGAGGACAACAATGGCCACGCTCAGGCAGCAGCACAGGCTGTAAACAGGATGTGGCCCTGGCGGGGAGCTCAGCAGCCTCCTCCACAAATCCCCGCATCCCCTGCATCCATCCGGGAACCCGGCAGGGCTGGAAGGTGCAGAGTGCCCCCCCGGGCTCCAGGAAAACCCTGGGATTGAGAATTCCCCCCGCCCCGGGGCTGATGATGAACCCTCTGCCCGCGGGGTGGGTGCAAAGTTTCCACCCGTGGCTGAGTTTATCCTGCCGTGGTGCAGGGCCCTCATTTATCCCTTTCACAGACGCTCCTAAGGATAATTTAGCTCTTAATGACCCGGAATGTGCTCCCAACACCGTGGAGAGAGCTGGGGCCGGTTTCCCAGCTGGAATCCCTGCTGAGGAGGATGAGCCCCGGGATGGTCTAAAGCCAGCGGGTTTCCAGGAGGGTTCCCAAATTTGTGTCCCGCCCTCCGAGACGGGGAAGCGTCTCCCTGTTCCCCTTGCAGGTGGTTCCTCAGGCTCTCCGCTTTCAGGAGCCCCCTCAGCAAGGAGCTGCCGCCCTGCGGGAACAGGCTGCAGCTCGGGAAGTTTCCGCGGAGCAGATGGGCAGGTTGAAAGGGAGCAGATGCTGCCGGAGCAAAGGGCAGAGCTCAGAGGTAGGAGATGAAGAAGCCTTGGAGGGCTCCGCGAGTTTTCGGGGCGGAATCAAAGGGAAACCGTCCCTGGCAGAGCCTTCAAGGGCTGCGCTGGTGCCTCAGCTGTTGGCAGCACAGGGAAGGCTCTCCAAAGGCAGCTCCCACTGCAGGGAGAGCAGGGGAGCTGTGGGGCCTGCCAGCAGCTCGGGGAGAAGGCCCAGGCAAGGGCAAGGAGCTGCTCTGGAGGCAGGAAGAGGTTGGGATATGTCGGGATATAACCTGGCAACGGGTTGTGGGCGTCCCTGCGAGTGTCCCAGGCCAGCCCGGGCAGGGCTGGAGTCACCTGCTCTGGTGGGAAGTGTCCCACAGCAAGGAGTGCAGTGGGATAATCCCTGAGATCCCAAACCACTGTGGGACTGATGGTCACCACCCTTGGTGATCCCTTTAGGGAAGGAGCAGCTGCTGAAGGCACCGGGTCCCTGCTGGTGGCAGATCCTCCCCGGGGAGCGGGGCTGTGTGCCCAGCAGAGGAGAGGAATCCCTGAGTGTCCTGGGAGAGGAATCCCTGAGTGTCCTGGGAGAGGAATCCCTGTGTGTCCTGGGCGAGGAATCCCTGAGTGTCCTGGGAGAGGAATCCCTGAGTGTCCTGGGAGAGGAATCCCTGAGTGTCCTGGGAGGGGAATCCCTGTGTGTCCTGGGAGAGGAATCCCTCTGTCCCTGGGAGAGGAATCCCTGAGTGTCCTGGGAGAGGAATCCCTGAGTGTCCTGGGAGAGGAATCCCTGAGTGTCCTGGGAGAGGAATCCCTGTGTGTCCTGGGAGAGGAATCCCTGTGTGTCCTGGGAGAGGAATCCCTCTGTCCCTGGGAGAGGAATCCCTGAGTGTCCTGGGAGAGGAATCCTTCTCTTCTGGCTGTGCCCAGCCCTGTGTGTCCCAGAGAAGGAATCTGTCCTGGCTGTCCCCAGCTCTGTGTGTCCCAGGAGAAGGAATCTGTCCTGGCTGTGCAGGAATCTGTCCTGGCTGTGCCCAGAGAAGGAATCTGTCCTGGCTGTGCAGGAATCTGTCCTGGCTGTGCAGGAATCTGTCCTGGCTGTGCAGAATCTGTCCTGGCTGTGCCGGGTGGGAGCTCTCAGTGTCTCCTGGTGATGAATTAATCGTGTTCCCGGTGCTCAGGCAGAGCGGGATGAATTCATTTGGCATTCACGGGCGTGTCAGCCTTTTTTTATCCTCCTTCCCGCCTTTCTGTGACAAAGCACAATTAGGGTTATTCCACCTGGAATTCTGCAGTGGAATGCTTTTCTCTCCCACTTCCAGCAGGGCTTTGCTGACAGCATCATCCCGGGGTTTCCTCGCGTGGCTCTGTGGTCCCAGCACATCCCCACAGGGCACAAACTCGGGGGTTTATTTATCCTGAAGGAAGTTGGGCATTTATTTATCCTGAAGGAAGTTGGGCATTTATTTACTCCGGAGCTCGGGGCACATTTCTCCCGGCGAGGGAACAACACAAAGGCTGAAATCAGCAAGTTCCCTTCGACTCCTGGGCTCAGGAACTTTGTCAGGGATCACCAGGGGATGGTTGGGGCCAGAAGGGTTTTTGAGGAGCAGGGACACCTCCCACTGTCCCAGGTGGGCCTGGAGCAGCAGGGAGCTGCTGGCCTTGGGANGGATGGGATGGGATGGAGCAGCTCTGGGAGAGCTGAGCGTGTCCCACACCGAGTCCGCGTTTGCCTCCCGGGACGATGTGGGGAATGATGAGCTCACCCCGGCGGCACAATGGGATTCTTTGACACGGGGGAACAGTTCGGGTTTGTTTACACTGCTGCTGCTTCGGAGTGGCCTCTCCAAACTGGCCAGGGATGGCTGGAAAAACTTGGGAAATTTGGGCACAAAATGGGATGCCCGTGTCGTTCCAGAAGTGAATTGTGAGGCCTTCATCCCGTCCACCTCCCTGCCTGTTGTTTCGGGCTTTTCTTCTCATGTCCTGATGATATTTCCAGCAAAAGCTTCAAAAAAAAAGATGGGATCAATGGATGTGCATTTTAAATTTTCCACTCCTTTAGCTTATCAAACATCCAGGTTTCTTCTTCCCTTGATCTTCCTCTTTAATCCTTCTTCTGTATTTCGTTGAGCTCGGGGTTTTTTTCATGTAGTTTTTCAACCTAATACTCGGCTCAGTCCAAGCTCTTTTGAAGAGCGGAGCAGCAGGAAAGGTCTCAATCCACCAACCAGGCGTGGTGAAATTAATTGGGATTAGCAGGCCCGGTCGAGGGTGTTTTGGGAAGCAGCAATCCCAAAACAGACGTGGAATGTGATCAGGATCAGCAGCCTTGGATCTGAGGTTTGGACACAAATCCCGAGGTGATTTCGGGATCCTCTGGAGAAGCCGTGGCTGCCCCAGCTCCCGCCTTCTTCATCCCACAGTTCCTGAAGAGAATTCCCAAATCCCAACCTGACGGAGCTCTCGATATCCCCGCTGAAAATTTGGGATGTTGTGAAAATCCCAACTTGCTTCATTCTGGATCTTTCCCCCTGGAGCTCAGCTGGAACCAAGAACTCCCAGGCAGGAATTCAATAATCCAGGAGGGTCCCTTAAGGGGCTGGATTTTGGGGTTTTTTTGGGAAGCATTTAAGCCGGAGCCGCCTTCTCTGCCGATCCCCCAAGATTGTTTTAATGAGAACTAAAGGGCCTTTTTCCAATTACCAGGGAATAAGTGGATTAACTTCCTGGGTTATGTCAACCTGCTCGGATTTGATTAGGGACAGAGAAATGGATTTGTCCGTCAGGGTTACTTCATTAGGGCTCCTGGCTGATGCTTCGCAGAGGGTCGGGATCAGTTGGCACTTGGCGGGTGAAATCCCGGGAAAATCAGGATTTGACTCCTGCACATCCAGCACAAGCCCTGCCTTGGCCCTTTCTGGGGGATCTGTGGGGCACTGGGAGACAATTTGGATTTCCTTCCAAAAATCCTTCTTATTTCGGGTGAAATCCCGGGAAAATCAGGATTTGACTCCTGGACATCCAGCACAAGCCCTGCCTTGGCCCTTTCTGAGGGATTTGTGGGGCACTGGGAGGGAATTTGGATTTCCTCCCAAAAATCCTTCCCAGCCCGAGCCATTCCATGGTTTTCTCCGATGTGTTTCCTAAAAGTGGCGGGGCAGGGCCCAGCCCTTGTGCTCCCTGCTGGATCTGGGGATAAAATCCCAGGATTTGGGGCAGGAGACTCCCCAGAGTTAATTGCCTGTTACATGACACGCCTGAGTTTTAAAATCCTGCCTAATTAACCCGATGGAATGGTTGATCAGATCTGTCAGGTGAATGATCCACAATTTCTTTTTATTTATTTTATTTTTTTTTTCCTGGAGCTTAATTAAATATTTACCTCCGAGTGTCTCGTGCTATTAACGTGTTCATCTGTTACGGAGAGAACAGGATTCCTAATTGGGGGAAAGAATTAAACTCCCGGAATGTGTCAGGGTTGGAAATCCTGGAAATCCCCTGCACTGGGTCTCAGCACGGCAGATCTGAAGTGGGATTCCCACTGGGTTCACCCTAAAAAGAAAATGGATTTCAGGGCTTGGAGCCACTGAGCTTGATCCTTCAAGGTCCATAAAAGATCCTGAAGGTGGATCCTTAAAAATCCCTTCGCCATTCAGTAAAAAACGGAGAAATACCGGGAATGACCCGTGGCACCCAGGGATGTGCTTCTGCCTGAAGTCTTTGTCCATCCCTGGTTTCTGCTGGACCTTTGGGAAGGATGGGAGCTGCTGTCCATCCCTGGTTTCTCCTGGCCCTTTGGTCAGGATGGGAGCAGCTCCCCTCTGGAGCCAGGCCGGCGTTGTGCTGCTCCCTCGTCACCGTCCCCGAGTGAATTCCAATGAGTTGGTTTAAGCCCAGGGTCAGGAGCCGCTTCTTAATTAACGGCGCCGGGAGATTAATTTTGAAGCGTTAATTTCCCCGACGAGAGCGGGGGAATGATTTCCACCGAGCCTAAAGAACTTTTTTGTCCCCAGATGTAGAAGACAGAACTAGCTCAGGGTCCTGGGGGAATGCAGGACATCCGAGCCCATCCCGGGTAAGTAGAATCTAATCTTTCTCCCACCCCGGGCACGTTTTCCTGGGCGCTGGAATTCCTCATTAAAATGGCTCCTCGCAATCTGTGCGTTTGCACATCTGCCGGCCCCAGCCTGGCTCAGCCAGGGGAAGGAAGGTGTGGGCTTGGGATGAGATGATCCCTGAGGTCCCTTCTGACCACGAGTCCCGGGCATGTTAATTAACCGATTATTAATGGGCTCTGGCAGCCCCCCCACCCCACAGCAGAGCCGAGGCCGCTCCCCAGCGTTCCTGCTGCGGGATTTTTCGGGGTTTTGGGGAGCTGAGGTGTTCCCAGGAGGGTTCCACCAAGGCTGTGACGGGAGCAGCCCCGTCCCTGCCCTCCCCAGCCCTTCTCCCTGGCTGGAATTTGGGCAATCTGGGCACGTCCCCCCGAGCCAGCTCCGCAGCTCCGGGCAGGAACGGGCTGGAGCAGCATTCCCTGTGGGAACGCGCCGGGATCCGGGAGCCAGCTGGGCCCAGTCACTTCCATGCGAGCTGCGGACGGCGAATCCGCATTTTCCCGACACCTCGCCGGAGAGCGGCTTCTCCTGCGGCACGGCTGGATCCTCCCGGGCTGCTGCCAGCCCCGTTCCCACCCGGAGCATCCCGTCAGCTCCACGGATTATTCCCGTTTATTCCCTCTCACCCCGCAAAACATCACAGCCTTATTTCAGTTTGTTCCCATCGCTCCCCAATTAACGTGGCAGCCCCCATAACCACGAGGATTCCCTGCCTTCGTCCCCTCCTCATCAGGGAAAAATCCCTCCTTTCCCCCGGCCCTGCCTGCCAGGAAGGAATCCCAGCACCTTTTCTTCTTGCGTCCTGCTTTGCATCCCTGACGTCATTCCCGGCTTCCATCTGTCAGTTTGATTTTCCTGCCCTTTTTTTTCCCCTTGACACTTGTATTGCTTCCGAGGGAAAAATGTTTTGAAAAGGAAATGGGGGAATTGGCACACACCGATTATTTCTGCCTCCAAAGCCCTGAATGAAGTTGGGAGATAGAAAGAAAAGGAGCACGAGCCGGGGAAGGATTCGGGAATTTGAATCGAGGCCGGGCATTAAGCGGTGGAATTATTCCGCAAACAGCCTGACCTCGCTTTTTCCTGCTGGAATGGAATTTCCACAGCGGGAGACCCGGGCTCTCCACACTCTTTCTTCCGTGATTTAAAGCAGGAAAACTCCTGGGAGAAGGTTTTGTGCTGATTTGCCCCCAGACAGAATTTCAGGAGCATCGTCCCGGGCCTGCGTTCGGGATCCTCTTTCTGATGACCTGAACACTGGAAACAGGGCGAAAAAACCTCTCGGGAACGTGTCATTCCAGCCAATCGGCAGGAAAAAACCCCGAGGGAATGACATTCCCTTCAAACTGAGCAGGGAACTCCGGACTTTTGGTGGGGAGAAGGCTGTTCCGAGGTGTAAAATTGTCTTTTCTCCCCGTTTCTTGCCAGAACTATGGAGATGGGACTCACTATGACCACGTGGCCAGCAGAGACCTTGGCTCACATGACAATCTCTCTCCTCCCTTTGTCAATTCCAGAATACAAAGTAAGGACATGGAATTTCCTCTCTGATTGGGGTGGGGGAAGTGGGATCCACGGACTGGCAATGAAATCCGGGCCCCTCAAGCCCTCATCCTCGCTTTTTGGGCTCGGCACGAGGGCGGGAACGGGGATTTGTTTCCATCTGCCATGTTTTAGGATGTGCTGTGGTGACCATCAGTATTTGACACCCATTTTACCCCTATTTTATCCCTGTTTTGTATCCGTGGCCGTGTTTCCACGCTGGCTTTGCCATGCCAAATTCCCTTTGGCTTTTCCCGTGGGCACGCTCGGAATGGGGCTTTGGAATTCGTGCTGCAGAAACTCCAGAGGGAGCAGAGAAATGGAGAGGGGAGGACGCTGGGAATGTTGTTGGGAGTGGGAGGTGTCCCTGGAGCTCAGGGCTGGGTGGCACAGTGGGGATCAGCCAGCTGATGCTCCTGGAGATCCTTTCCGACTGGAACGATCCCGGCGTTCTGTGCTGAAGGCTTGGCCGTGATTCATGAGGGAGCTCCGCTCGTTAATGAAGGATGGTTAACGAGTTCGCTCCAAGTAAAGGGATGATGTCAAAACTCGGGCCGTGCTCAGGCTCCATCCATGTCAAACTCCCCTGGGAAGCCTTGATCCCGCTCCAGGAAAACCACGGAGCTGTGGCTGCCGGGGATCCACATCCCACATCCCGGAGACTGGGAAACCGCTGGGGCTTGTAGCTGTCAGGATGGCTCACCACGCTGTGGGAAGGCTTGGGAGAAGGAGGAAAGCGGGGAGATCCGGGGCTTAGAGATCCAGGGAGAAGCTGCCGCCGCATTCCAGGAAAATCTCCCTCCTGGTTCTGCCGCTTTGAAGGGAAACGCTGTTTTCCCGTGGTTTGAGGGATAACTGGGTTATAAAAACTCCTCTGGAGGCACCTGGGCGAGGCCATAAAAAGCAGGAGCCCAAAGGAGTTTGGGAAGCCCCAGATGTTTCCCCAGGGCCCTGCTGGGTGCCCTTGTCCCAGCTGGGGCTCGCTGTGGAACTGGGATGGGGACACAGCCTGGGCCAGGAGATCGGGGTGCTGCGTGACAGTGAGGATGGCAATGGGAACGGGAATGGGAATGGGAATGGGGATGGGAATGGCAATGGGAAAGGGAATGGGAAGGCAATGGCAGTGGGAATGGCAGTGGTGATAGCAAAGGGAATGGGAATGGCAATGACAACGGGAATGGAAATAGCAATGACAATGGCACTGGGAATGGACATGGGAATGGCAATGGCAATGGGAATTGCAATGGGGATGGCAATGGGAATGGCAGTGGGAATAGCAGTGGTTATGACAATGGCAAAGGGAATGACAATGGCAAAGGGAATGGCAATGGGAATGGACATGGGAATTGCAATGGCAGTGGCAATGGCAGGGGGAATGGGAAATAGGAATGGCAGTGGCAGTGACAATGGCAATGGCAGTGGGAATGGGAATGGAAATGGAAATAGCAATGGCAGTAGCAATGGGAATAGCAGTGGTTATGACAATGGCAATGGCAGTGGCAGTGACAATGGCGATGGCAAAGGGAATGGCAATGGCAATGGGAGTGGGAATGGCAATGGCAATGGGATTAGCAATGGGAATGGCAATGGCAATGACAATGGCAATGGGAATAGCAAAGGGAATGGCAGTGGCATTGGCAGTGGGAATAGCAATGGCAATGGGAATGGCAATGACAATGGCAATGGGAATGGGAATGGCAATGGCAGTGGGAATGGGAATGGCAATGGAAATAGCAATGGCAGTAGCAATGGGAATAGCAGTGGTTATGACAATGGCAATGGCAATGGGAATGGCAGTGGGAATGGCAATGGGAATGGCAATGGGAATGGCAGTGGCAATGGCAAAGGGAATGACAGTGGGAATGACAATGGGAATGACAATGACAATGGCAGTGACATTGGCAAAGGGAATGGCAATGGGAATGGCAATGGGAATGGCAGTGGCATTGGCAAAGGGAATGGCAATGGGAATGGCAATGGGAATGGCAGTGGCATTGGCAAAGGGAATGGCAATGGCAGTGGTTATGACAATGGCAATGGTAAAGGGAATGACAAAGGGAATGGCAATGGCAGTGGCATTGGCAATGGGAATGGCAGTGTTTATGACAATGGCAGTGGCAATGACAAAGGGAATGGCAATGGCAATGGCAGTGGCATTGGCAGTGGCAGTGGCAATGGGAGTGACCATGCCAAGGGCACCTAGCGGCAGCAGCCATCCGTGTCCCCTGGTGGTCACCGCCACTCCCGTCCCCAGCTGTCCTCTCTGGGAACGACTCGATCCCCTTCGGTCACCTCCCAGCAAGGACAAACCTGCTTTTCCCCCCCCGGGAACTCGCCGCAGCCTCTCCCCGCCAGGAAAACCTCCAGGCTGATCCCGGGGGATCTGATCCGTGTGGTGACCTTTGGGAATCTCCTGCCTGCCGTGGTGACAGCGGGACAGCTTCTTCCCAATTCCATCCCTGCCTGCCTTTGCCGAGCAGGAATTTTTCCATTTGTGCTGCAACCAGCCCGAGTTTCACCCCGCGTTCCTCGGCTGCTCCGTGCCCGTTCGTAATGGGATTTTCCCCGTCTCGCCGCAGCTTTTCATCCCTTCCCGTCCTTCGCAGGAAAACTGGAATTTTTTACAGATTAGTGAAGTTTACCCGACGCAGCATTAGAAAAGGCCTCGCTTTCAATGGCTAAACTGTAAACATTGGGGATGAAATTTTCCATGCCGCGCGTCCGACTCAGCCCCGCTCCCGGATTTTTTTAACCTTCTCGCGAGGGATGATTTCAGCGTTTCCTCAAATGGGATTACACGGCAGCCTGGCAGATTTGGGATTTTTCTCCCTCGGTGTCTGGCGCGGCGGGAACATCGATCCCCTTTTCATGGCACCTCTGAAAGGGACGCGGGGAACGGCCAAAGCCGTCCAGGAACGTCGGGGATGGAGTGGTGGAAACGCTTTGGGATGGGAGGGATTTTAAGGATCCTGCCACCTTCCACCATCCCAGGCTGGCTCTGGGCGTTTCCACGACTCTCCATCCTCGGAGAGCAGAGCCTCGGAAGGTGCTCCAAAAGGGCTCGGTAGGAACCACAAAGGCGGAGATGTAAAAATTCCCGATTTTTACAGCGAGGGAATGGATTTGTCAGCGCTGTCCTCAGGATTCCGGGCTCGGGCCCGGAGAGCGGGGATGACAAGGACATCTCCATTTCTCTGGGAAGCGGCGGCAGATGTAAAAATAGAAACTGCCGACCGCGGCGATCCGCGAGCGGGAGAAAAATGAGTTTGTCCTGCACACTCCGCAGGCCCGGCTTACATTCCTTGGTGTTTGCACTGAAACACCTCCCGGCGTTGTTTCGGAGGAGTTCTCAACCCGGGGCACCAGGAGCGCGTCCTGCCCAGAATCCCAAAATCCTGCCCAGAATCCCAAAACCCTGCCCAGAATCCCAAAATCCTGCCCAGAATCCCAAAATCCTGCCCTTCATTCCGGGGTCCTGGCTGTAATTCTGGGCTCCTGTCCGTAATTCCAGGGTGCTGTTCATCATTCTGGGCTCCTGTCCGTAATTGTGAGCTCCTGCCCATAGTCCCAAAATCCTACCCATAACCCCAAAATCCTGTCCATAACTCCAAAACCCTCCCCATAACCCCAAGACCCTCCCCACAATCCCAAAACCCTCCCCATAACCCCAACCTCCTCCTCAGCCCACGCAGGCTCTGACTCCCAGTGCTCTATTTCATGGGGAAAATCCCATTAACAATCCGGTTTCTCCCATTTCTACCTCTTTTATTTTTGGCAGCTTTTCCGATAAAAGCTCGGGGTGAAAACTCCTGCCTTTCCCAGGGATTGTGCTTGGAGCTTGGCTTTCCAAGAAGCTTTTGTTGCCCGGGTTGGGGGGCAGAGGGAATTTTGGGCTCTCAGCTGTTTGGGTATTTGGAGAAAGCTGGAAGCGACTTCACGGAGAGGGGAGAACTCAGTTTGTGGCTGTGTTGGATTCGGGAAGTGGAATAAATTTGAAACTCCCTTCGAAGGGAAAGCCGCTCGGCCATTCCAAATAATCGTTGACAAAAAAAAACAAACAACACAAAGAAACACAAATGGAATGAAAAAAAAAAAAACCCAAAAAAGAATGAGGAATGAAGAATGAATTGGTGCTTTTTTTGGGGCTGAAGTTTTGTGGCTGAAGTGGCTGCATCACCCCCAGGTCCCGCCGCTCTCCGGGGCCGGGGGGGGACGGGACACGGCGGAGATTTGCATTCCAGCTGGAAAATGGACATGTGGGAAAATCTGGGAAACAAAACCAATTTGGTGAATTAGTGGGTCATTTCCATAGGCAGTCACGCTCCGTTAGGCAGGGAAAAACAAAGGGTTTGTTATGCTCTTAGTTAAAGCCCAGAGTGTCCAACAAAGCCGAGTTTAATTAATAAGCATTCGCAGCCCGGCCCTGAAGTCTGAACTTCCCAGCGTGGAGAGATGGGGAATTAAAGGAGGAGTTAGATAAATAAAATCAACTTTTTGGGGGACGAGCTTTGGCTGGAAAAAGGGCCGGGGCTGGCGGGGGAGAGGCTGAATTCCCTGCAGGCTTTTCCCTTCCCTCTGCAGCCGGGACAAAAGGGGGAGAGGCAGGAAAATCCTTGGGAAGGGGCAGGAAAATCCTTGGGAAGAGGCAGGAAAATCCTTGGGAAGGGGCAGGAAAATCCTTGGGAAGGGGCAGGAAATCCTTGGGGGATTTTGGGGAAGGGCTTTTTTTTGGGGAGATGGGCTGCAGGAGCCTCGGGGGATTGTCCCTGCCCGGGGCTGGTGGCAGCAGCTCCATCTGGTCGGAATTAAGGGCGGCAGCGCCGGTTCTCACAGCGGCCCTTTGATCCCGCGCCCCAGGAAACGCTCCGGAGCGCCGAGTTAACGGGAACCAGCCGGGCTCGGATTCCGCTGGATCCTTTCCTAACTCAAACCACCTCCTGCCCAGCTCCTCCTCCGGCCCAAAAAACTTTTCCTCTGCAGCTGGGGCCTGAAATATTCCCCCCCGGATTTTTCTGCCGGGAGGAGGAAACCGGGAGGACAAAAGATTCCGATTCCGCCGCGCGCGGTCGCGTTCTCTCCTCGCCGTCGCGTTTTCTCCTCGCCTTCGCCGGGGAAAATCTGGTTAAATTCCAAACCAAAACAAGGGAGGAGATGGGGAATGAGAGCTGGATTTGGGGAGGGAAAACCGAGAGGGGAAAAGAGGGAGCGAGGGAAGAGAAACGATGGCGACCATCGCGACGGACACGGGGAGAGGAGGAGGCCGGCACGGGGAATTTTGGGAGCTCTTGGAGCTCGGGGAAGGGGAATTTATTGACAGACGATGTAGACACTGCTAAAAAAGAAATGGATTTTTCGCCTCAGTGTTCACAAAAGAGGACGGGGAACAGATGCCAGAACGGGCTGGAAATTTCCCAGGAGAGAGGCGAGAAATATGGAAGGAAATGGGGATTATTCCAGAGCGGGTCGGCACGCGGTGGGCGACACCATCGGCGCCTGGAGTGGGGCACAGAGGAGCCGGCCCACAACTGCCCAGGGGAGAAGGAAGGAAAGGGCAGAACCCTCCCGGCCTGCAGCTCCTGGCCCTGCCTGCCCCTGGGCCTGTCCAAATCTAAAACCCTAAATGTTTGTTAGTCCGAAAATTTATTGCTTTTTCTGTGGCTCTGTCCAAATCTAAAACCCCAAAACATTTGTTATTCCTAAAATTTAGTTGCCTTTTCTGTGGGCCTGTCCAAATCTAAAAACCCCAAAACACTTGTTATTCCTACAATTTATTACCCTTTCCCTGGTCCAAATCTAAAAATCCCCAACACTTGTTATTCCTAAAATTTAGTTGCCTTTTCTGTGGGTCTGTCCAAATTTAAAAATCCCAAAACATTTGTTATTCCTAAAATTTAGTTGCCCTTTCTGTGGTCCAAATCTAAAAATCCCCAACATTTGTTATTCCTAAAATTTAGTCGCTTTTTCTGTGGCTCAGTCCAAATCTAAAAACCCCAAAATATTTGTTATTCCTAAAATGTAGTTGCCTTTTCTCTGGCTCTGTCCAAATCTAAAAATCCTCAACATTTATTATTCCTAAAATTTAGTTGCATTTTCTGTGGGTCTGTCCAAATCTAAAAACCCCAAAACATTTGTTATTCCTAAAATTTATTTGCCTTTTCCGTGGTCCAAATCTAAAAACCCTCAAACATTTGTTTTTCCTAAAATTTAGTTGCCTTTTCTGTGGGCCTGTCCAAATCTAAAACCCCAAAATATTTGCTGTTCCTACAACTGAATTTTGGTAGATT
>VZDJ01000164.1:10994-55342 GCA_008694505.1 Cyanoderma ruficeps
AAAAAAAAAATTTAATAAGAGGAAAGAAAAACAAGGTAGAATAAAAATAAATCCAGTAATACAAAAGACCACTGACAGAGTCAGAATACAACCTGATCCGGGTGATTGAAGCAGTCCAGATGAGGTGGTCTTCCTGAAGCAGTGATCCCGTAGACAGGTCTGGTAGCTCCAGTCCTCTGGGAATTCAGTCCTCCTGGGGCTGCTCAAATCCCTGATTATATCCAGGTGAGAATGCCCCTCTCCCTCCCCCTGGGCGGAGCATCTCACAATGGGATGGTGAGTGGTGCAGAAGAGTCTTGATGGCCCATTAGCGAGTGATTGCTCCTGGAGGCAGTTATCTATGAGTCATACAGCAAGGCACCTGATGGGCCATTAACAGAAGACAGTCCAGGGAGAGGGGTCTGGGAAACACTGCTCCAACAAACGGCTCATGAAGGTGGTGATAGAATACTTCTGCAAATTCTATACTACAACCCAGGACACACGTTCAAAGCAGATGCAAGCTTTGAGTTGGACATGGTCCCAGAGGCAGATGCTGTTGTTGTGGGTGCAGATGAAGTCCTGGATTAGCCTGAAGTATTTGTTGAAACTGAATGGCAGGTTGTGAGGCCCTTGGCCTTCCAAGAGCATACCATTGGCTGGCATGCAATGCTCCAGGTGATGGATGTAATGCTGGAGGTTGTTGAGGAGGTCCTTCGATGCCTGGATATCCCATTGTTGAGGAGTGCTGGGACTGCTGAGGATGTACAAGAGGTGCTGGAGGATGTGGGGGGCAGTGGTGACAGCTTGCTGTGGGTGGTTGATGTGGAGGAGGATGTAGAAGGCAAATGGTACATGCTCGTGGTGGCAGGGCTGTGGTGAGCTGGGAGCTGTCCCGGGGGAAAGTGACGTCACAGGGATGCAGGTGGTGGCAAGCAAGGGCTGTGGCAAAAGCCAACAGGAGGAGTAGGAGTACCAGGGCACCATGCTGCAGGCAGAACTGTGGGTGCTGCATGGGTGCTGTATGGCAGGACCCTGGTCAAGCTTGGTGGTGGGTGAGGGTAAATACTGTGCTTGGATTGCTTCTGGGTAGCCAACTTTATATGGTTCTGTGGCTTTCCTTTCATCATCTAGACAGCATTTCTGTTTACATTTTCAATTTTGCTTTCTGTTTACTTTCTCCTGAGGGTTGCTGTTGAAGTGTGGGGGAAGACTGGCTTCTGTGTGTTGCATTTAGAGTATGGATTTGACTTTTGCCTGACAGAGCGTCTTCAAGGACTTTCACTGAGACAGTTTCACAAAGTCCAATATAGATAGCTTATTGAGGCGACAGATAGATTCAGAATTGCTATTGATAAATGCTCTTGCTCTGTTAATGCTAAATATCCTAAGGCTAGCCAATGATAAATTAAGCTAAAAATTCACAGTTCACTTAGCTTAACTTCACATTTGATTAAGCTTACTATCACCCGGGTGTCATCTGCTAAATGCAGTTTCTTACTGAAAGAGGCATCCCTGCTAAGGGAGAAAGGAAAATGAGTCAGAACTGTCAATCTGCCCAGAAATCAGTGAAGTGTCTCCTCTTAAGGAGGTGTTTCTCCTCTCTTCCAAGTGTTTGCAAAGGACCAGATTTATAATCTTGAGGAGGTGAGACTAGGTCATAGTTTATAAACTTCGAACAAGACTTGTTATGTGTGGATAAAGGAGTTTGAGGCTAATGTCTGGTAGAGAGGTATGGGTGCTCTTCTGTGAGGCTTCTGTGGTTGTTTTTCTAGCTTCATTGAGACATCAAGCTGAGGCCTTTGCTTCACCCCAGACATCATTCAGTTGTTAAGATAAGCATGCCCTTGCTCAAGCCAGGTGCAAGATAAGCAAGTGGCTCAACTCACATTCTTGCTCAACTGGTCTCATCAGTTCTCCACATTTTGACACAGCAAGCTTGGCAGTTTTCTACACTGTGCTGTTATGGTTCAGTGGGTGATGAAAGCATGGTTGCAGAGGCTTTTGGGGTAGCTGTACTGGGGATGCATTTTAAGGTTTCCTTTTTGTCTCTTTTGTGAGTGGTCTTGCTTGGTTTTATTTTCAAGTTTGTCAACCAACATCTATTTTTCTTATTTCATACTCTTATTTTTGTATATATGAGTTAATGTATGTTTTCTTTTATTTCTTATTGACAAACATTTTTAGTTTGTTGATCTTTTTTTTTCCCCCTACCTTTCCCTATAACATCTACAGCCTTGCTGATGGAAGAGTGTTTCCTCTCTCTTTGCAAATATCTTGAAGAATGTTTTTGGGGTCATATGTCATTCCCTCCCAGTTTCTCCTCAGTGTGTTGATATTTATAAATAAATGCATAAATGTTGTGAAGATTTTTACATCATTCATGCATTGGTTGTGGTTTCTAGATTTTGGGGTATTTTTATTGTGTTTTGAATTTGTTGTAGAAAGTAGGCAATATTACATGTATGGGAGGCAGGAACTGATGGAAATATTTGTCTTTGACATGCTGGTCTGTTTACATCTGGTAAGTGAAAGTGGGCTGAGTCCCAAGTGCAAGTCATCACTGCTTCCTGGGAAGCTTCCAGTAGTGAGGTACTGGTGGTTGCTGATAACAGTGAGTTGGGGGAGGAGTGTTTGTATGTCTTTTAAAATTTAAATTTGTAATGTTAATGTTCATACTGTAAATTCTCACTGTGTTGTGTTTTGGGTTTTTTGTTTGTTTTAATTTTGGTGTATATTACATTGGGATATGCTATCTTTTCTGTTAGCCTGTTGCAGGCTACCTGTGTAGTAGAGATCTTCTAAATGCCTTAGCTGGTGTGTGTGGTACCTAGTGAGCTGCTTGGTGGAAATTACATCTATTACATCAGAACACTTCTTGTTTTGCAGTCATTTTCTGTCTTTCATTTTGAGTCGATTCCTGATATTTCAGTTTTGACTTTAGGCACCTTCTCCTGCATGCCTTCTGTAGGTCAGGAAATACCCATTTTGTTTGAAGAACAGAGTATCTCTTCTGATGTTTTCCTATGGGCGGGCATGAAATGTAAAGATAACTGGTTTGCACTTGTATTGTCTAATGATTTTTGTTTTGAATGTGTGTATGCACAGGTGTGTGGGATAGGGATATTCAGTGCTGATGTAGTTTTCCTGTCTGGGATAGGGATATTCAGTGCTGATGTAGTTTTCCTGTCATGGTTTAATGCCAGCCAGGCACCAAACCCCAAGCAGCCACTCGCTCACTCCCCCACCAGAGGGATCAGGGTGAGAATCAGAAGAGTAAAACCTTAAAAACTTGTGGATTGAGATACACAGAGTTTAATAGGAAAAGCAAAAGCTGCACACACAAGCAAAGCAAGGAATTAATTCACTGCTTTCGATGGGCAGGCAGGTGTTCAGCCACCTTCAGGAAAGCAGGGCTCCATCACATGTAAATGGGGACTTGGGGAGACAAACACCATCATTCCAAATGTGTCGTCCCCCCTTCTTCCTCAAGCTTTATATGCTGAGCATGATGTCTCATGGTCTGGAATATCCCTTGAGTCAGTTGGGGTCACCTATCCAGGCTGCACCTCCTCCCAACCTCCCATGCATCCCCAGCCCCCTCACCAGTGTGGCCATACGAGGATCAGAAAAGGCCTTGACTCTGTGTAAGCTCAACAATAACAAAAACATCTCTATATTATCAACCCTGTGTTCAGCACAAATCCAAAACACAGCTGCATACCAGCCACTGGGAAGAAAATTAAATCTACCCTGGATAAAACCAGCACATCCCCTACCTGAGGGGCAGTGGTAATAATTGCAATCCTTAGATCCTGTTCTCATGTGGATTTGGCTATATTTTTTTCTGATTTATATAGGGAAAAAATGTAACTGTGTCAGTTTCAGTTCATGTCCAATTAATCCTGTTCAGTTCTCTTCTCCAAATCTGCTCTTTGTGTTATGATGTTGCTTAGGAGATAGGAGTGCTGCTTTTGAGTATCCTGCAAAGATTTTTAGTAGGAATTTGGTTGTGTTTTGCTAAGTGATGCATGCTGGAGATGCTGAGGTAGAATTACCTGGAAAGGAAAGGAGGATGAAATATGACATTGTTTCAAATTACAGAAAACATCTGCAATACTAAATCTTTGCCAGATGGTTTCATGTTCAGTGATGGAGGACTGGGTTTAGGAGATGGGAGGGATGCTTTCCAGTGTTGAAGACTGTGGAAATTGATATGTAAATGGTTAAAGCATTAACACTTTGTGCTGGTTTGAAGGCAACCCAGCAGGAGGAATTAACTCCACACAAATATGTTGCAAGAGATTCTAATTCAGAACTACAATTTAATAGAACAATTTTTAAAAATGGCAATACTACAGGAACATTGGCTTAAGCCAACAAAGTCAGAATACGACCTGGTACCCTGTTGGTCAGGGTGGTGGTAGCAATCCCATTGGAGAGATGGATGTGGTCTTGTCAAAGTGGTGATCCTGTAGAAAGATCTGATCCTTCTCTGGAAGCCCAGTGGTTGTATCATGGTGTTCTAAGCCTCAGATTATATAAGGGTAGGAATGCTCAGTTCCTCCCCCAGGGTGGGGAATTTCACAATGGGATGATGTAATTCTATGAGTCATGCTGGTAAGTCCTTGATGGCCCATTGGTAGAGATGGCCCCCCTTTAGGCTGTGTGCATTGGGCAGCTGTTGCAAATGAGCAACTATTAACAGCTCATCAGAAGGTGATATAGGTGGTGATAGAATACATATCTTACATTGTAGTGCAAGACACTCTTGATGCATTGGAGGTGGTGGGGAGAAAACCATAAGGATTAGGAGGAAAATTACTTAGAGTACCCGCCTCATATGTGGAGTTCACCCAGTAAGGGAAGGGCAAATTTTACTCTTTTTGTCCCAAACGGAAGACAAAATATTGCTTTGGTTTTGTGGCATGTCCTGTCAAAGTGTGAGCCTTCTAGGGTGAGGATTTTCTTACCTTCCTGTAGAAGAATGATCTAAGGCAGTGGTCTCCACCTTTTTTGATTGCACCACCTCATCAGCAAAAAAAAATTGTGAGCACTCCCAATATATTTTTATTTATAAATAATATATGTATACTATTGTACTAATATGTATGTTATAAAACATGCATGAAAATAAAAAAAGATTAAAATAAAAAAGGATGAGAACAAATTTTTATTTTCATGCTATATTTTTAATTTTTAAAAAAATTATTTATTAATGGTACCAAAACAAATTTCTTAATGCACCCCAGTGGATTGTCTTGTGCACCTCACTTTAGAGACTACTGATCTGAGTTCTCTTGTAACATAGTTTAAGTAAATTTTCCAGTCATCAGGTGGTAACTCTTTTTCAACAGTTTTTTTAATGTTTGTGCTGTTTTCCTAGCTGATGTTTTTTACTTTTAGAAAATAGAGCATGTTAAAACCTTTAGACTACATCCGCATTGTGATTATGGTCCTGGCTTGAACCTAGGTCTTTGGCCCATGATGGTCTGTTGCTCTTCCAGACAGTCTCGCTGGAATATGACAGCTCAGAGCTGCGGGTTGGGAGGGGTAACCGTTTAGTCATTGCCATTAATTTACCATTGAGAGATTAAGTATTTGTATATGATATTAAAAATGTCTGTAAAATAGGTTTATTTTGAAGTTGAGGATACAGGTAAACCTTCAGCTATGCTGTAAATGATAAGGTCAGTTTCTCTCCACACTTTCTTTAGTTCTTCCTTTTAAAATTTTCTTATGCTTAAAAGAAATATAAGGGTTATATCATAAAAAGTATAAGGGTTCATAAGAGTTGTCCAGCTCTGTTATGATTTCAGCTATTAATAAATGATGATGTCTTTTTCTAAGGATTACTACGGAATTACATTCCCTGCTCCTGCAACTTTGACAGGCAGAGATGGAAGCCTTGCTAACAACCCCTACTCAGGTGAGTATTATTTAAACATGAGGATGGTGAGTGAGATGTGCTGCTGTTGCTGAAAAAGCAGTCATTTTCCCCTTCTGTAGGCAGTTAAACCCATCAGTCCAAACTAGCCTAACAAAAGCAAGCATCTTTCAACCCTGACATTGATTTTTTTTTTTCATTGATTTTTTTTTTCTTCATGGTTTTGGTCAGTAATTCATATGTGACTCAGAGGTTCTTGGGAGTAAGGTGGATACCCTTTGAGAATAAGTGCAAAATTGTTACAAATTTAAATGGTAGTGTTATCTTGTGTCCTTCCCAAGCACATAGAGGTGCTTGAAAAATATTCCATAGCTTAATCATTCTTCTTGAAATTTGACTGGCTTGCTTTCATTTGTTACTGCTATTTTAGTACCTGTATGTTCTCAGCAGGAGCTGCCTCTAGCAGGCTCCCTCTCACCCTCTCCAAATCTAATGGACTTCATTCCCAAAAGCATGTGGTCTAAGAAGCTGTTGCTCATTCCTGCTCTTGCTCTTCAGTTATTGTTGTGCAAAGATGACATTAATGCTATGCAGGATTTTCAGCCAGTGGTTTTCTTTCACTGCAATCTGATTACAGCTTAAAACTGTAGCTATAGGTATTATAATTCCTATAACGATGCTAGTGTTGTCATACTTTTTGATAACCAACATAAAGGAATACTAGTTGGGAATGAGAGAGATATGAGTGATATATGTCACCTCCCTAAAAACATGTGAGCATGGTGCCCTGTAGGCCACCAGAAAATGCAAGTGTTCAGGAGTTTTTCTGCTGCATAATCATTTCTCTTGGGAGTCTGCTTTTGGGGTACTAACCGAATTTCCTTTCCTACTTCTTAAAAAAGGTGGCCCACGATGCAAGTCTTGCTTTCCTGGCCTTCAGCTATTGTTTCCAGAACTTTGGTGGTGTGAGGAACCAGACATTAACTCTAGTCATGCTTGGCAAATAAACAGACTGACAAAAATATGCCTATTACTTCCTGTAAATCCTAACTTGCTTTCAGCCCATGAAGCTTAGCTAATCAGTTTAACCTCTAGGAGAGTCACACTTTAACCCAACAACTATTTGCTCTTTGGCTATTTAGCATACTTTTGCTTTTAGCATGTTTTATTGCAATGATCTGATATAATGAATCTGCTCAGATTGTGAGATAGGTAAGTATTGGTATCTCCATTTTAACAATGGATTAGCCACGGCATGGAGTTCTCTGCCACTAACAGGCAATGTCCCTGTAGCCATCAGGAACACAGACTAGAAGTGGGCTTCCCATGAACAACTGCAGGCTTTCAAGCGTAGGATGTGTTCTCTTCTGTAGTTGTCTACTTGTATTGAGAGATTTTGAATCCTTTGAATTCTCCATTTTTGGTGTAGCTTTGATGGCTTCTCTGATGAGTTTGTTCTTTCACAGGTGACGTAACAAAATTTGGCCGTGGGGATTCTACCTCCCCTGCTCCTGCTACCACGCTTGCCCAGTCGCAGCAGAACCAGACTCAGTCTCACCATACAACTCAGCAGCCATTCCTCAGTCCGACCCTGCCCCCGGGGTACAGCTACACTGGGTTACCTTATTATGCTGGTGTGCCCAGTGTTCCCAGTGCATTCCAATATGGGCCAACCATGTTTGTAAGTGTGATAGCCTAAACTGTAACTTTCCCTGTGTGCCTCTCTGGTTTTGCTCTCTTCAGCCCAAACCTTCTACATCTTAGAATCACAGGATGGTTTGGGTTGAACAGGGCCTTAAAGATCATGTAGCTCCAATGCCTCTGTCATGAACAGGGACACCTTTCACTAGACCAGGTTTCTCCAAGCCCCGTCCAACCTGGCCTTGAACGCTTTCAGGGATGGGGCAGCAACAACTTCTCTGGGCAACCTGTGCCAGTGTCTCACCACTTTCATTGTAAAAAACATCTTCCCCTATGTCCAATCTAAATCTACCCTCTCACTTTAAAGCCATTCCCCCTTGTCCTGTCACTACAGACCCTGGTAAAAAAATGTTTCTGTGTCTTTCTTATAAGCTCCTTTTAAGTATTGAAAGGCCACAATAAGGTATTCCTGGAGCCTTCTCTTCTTCAGGCTAAAGAGCCTCAACTCCCTCAGCCCTTCTTCAAAGGAGAGCTGCTCCAGTCTTTTGATCGTTTTCATGGCCCTCCTCTAGACTTGTTCTAACAGATCTTTCTTGTGCTGGGGGCCCCAGAACTGGATGTGGTACTCCAGGTGGGGTCTCATGGCAGCAGAATAAAGTCATCTTTCCCAGTCTGTAAGGGATCTCCAAAAACATGGAAGCATGAGAAAATAGCTGCAGTCTCTTCCTCAAGAAAATGGGAAATTTAAAAGGCCAGAGCTCATGGATTCCTGTGCAGGTTATTGTAAATAGCAGACAGCTGCAGCTCTTGGACTTGATGTTCCTGAAATCCTGTAGCACCCTCCAGACAGTCAAAGGGAGCTCCAAAGCTGAGTCAGAGAGCTGAGAATGCCTAGGAAATCCTTTTGAGGATGGAGGAGACTGGATTAAGTCAGAGAGCAGGGAGTCTCAGAAGGGAAAATGTTATTTGGGAAGAGGGATGCTCCAAGCAGAAGGGTAGATGATGCTATTTTAGGGCCCTGTACTACTGTGTCTTATGAAACAGACTCAGGCAGGAGTTGGTGTTTCATTAGATTCTGTGGGTGACAATTTGCTGTTTACAGTCAGTGCACAAAAGAGATTCAACAAGGCCAAGTGCTGGGTCCTGCACTTGGTCACACCAACCCCCTGCAGTGCTACAAGCTGGGGCAGCGTGGCTGAAAAACGGTCCAGCAGAAAAGGACCTGGGGATGGTGGTCAACAGCCAGCTAAACATGTGCCAGTGTGGCCAAGAAGGCCAATGGCATTCTGGCCTGTATCAACAATAGTGTGGCCAGCAGGACCATGGCAGTGATCATTCCCCTGTACTGGGCACTGGTGAGGCCACACCTCAAATCCTATGTTGAATTTTTGGCCCCTCACTACAAGAAGGACATTGAGGTGCTGAAGCGTGTCCAGAGAACAGCAACAGAGCTGGGGAAGGGTCTAGAGAGTAAGTCCTATCAGGAGCTGCTGAGGGAGCTGGGGTTGTTTAGCCTGGAGAAAAGAAAGTTCAGGGGGGACATTCTCACTCTCTATAACTCCCTGACATGAGAGTGCAGCCAGGTGGGGGCGGGGCTCTGGTCCCAGGGAAAAAGGGTCAGGACAAGAGGAAATAGCCTCAAGCTGTGCCAGAGGAGGTTCAGGTTGGACATCAGGAAACATTTCTTCATAGAAAGGGTTAAGCATTGGAATGGACTGCCCAGGGAGGTGGTGGAGTCACCATCCCTGGAAGTGTTCAAGAAATTACTGGATGTGGCACTTAGTGCCATGGTTTAGTTGACAAGGTGGTGTTCAGTTGAAGGTCAGACTTGATCTTGGAGGTCTTTTCCAACCTTGATGATTCTATGATTCTAAAGAAATACACAGCCTGTTTTGAGAGAGGGTTGTGCTGTAATCAGGGGGGCAGCTCTGGCAGAAAACTTGGAGCTTGCATAAAGCCACTACAGCAATTTACTTCTGGAAGCGTGAATGCCATGTCCCATGTCAGCCCAGTGCTCCCAACTCCAGATTGAATTTCCCACAAGGTGAAGGTGCCTCCTCCACTAGATGGCAGAGGGACCTTGTGTTTTGTGTGCCATTCTCTGGTCAACAGTCTTTTGTTTCCTTCCTTTGTCCAGGTACCTCCAGCATCTGCTAAACAGCATGGAGTCAACCTGAACACCACATTGACTCCTTTTCAGCAAGGGAGTGGCTATGGGCAGCATGGCTATGGAGCAGGTATGCTTATCACTGCGCTTTTCACATGCATATCTGCAGAGCTGCTTGCTCACTGTAACACCTTGTCTTGTACACACCAGCAGGCTACGATGACTTAACACAGGGAACAGCAGCTGGAGATTACAACAAAGGAGGCTACAGTGGGTCATCTCAAGCACAAAACAAATCTGCTGGCACTGGACCTGGGAAAGGTAACATGAAACATGAGGTTGCTCTTGAGTGGGATTTAGTAGGGCCAACTCCCAGTGCTGTGCAGTCAACACAGCACCCAGCTTTAAACAGGGTCATGATCCAAGCTGTTTGTCCATCTCACATATACAAAATGCTTTTTTAATGACCCAAGCATTCCTTCTAAACCTCACAGATGAACTTTGCATAAGGATTTGTGTGGCTGATGTGCAGCTTTGTCCACAATTATACATGGGAGAAATGGTAAGCTGTTTCTTCTGCCCAAGTTTTCTTTGCTGAAGAATATAGTGATCCTGCAGCAGTGCTGTGTTTTTGAAGCCTAAGCAGTTGGATGCTATTGCTGAAATTGTCCTCTGCCAAATGAAGACTAAATTGGATTTTTTGGTAGGCACTTGAGGTAGCTGTGTGTTAGGGTTGAACAGGGCACTTCACACATCTCTGGACTGTATGGCTTCTGTCTGTACACCCTATAACTCATCACTTTCTTTTGTGCATGAAAATGTTTCCTTTGTGACTGTAAAGGCTGAAAAATTTATACAGTGCGGCAGTGTGTTATTTTACCTCGGCACAGCCAGCCCCGACACCGTGGCAAATCTTGGGGTTCTTGGCAGTTGGGAAACGTTAGCAAGACGATGGCAAGAGGAGAAAGGAGGGACACTCTGGAGGCTTAGAGCGAGACCAGGTTTATTGGGATCAGCACGGACCCCTCACCTCGTGACCCGTGCCTCAGGAGCGACCCCGAGCACAAGGAGAGAGGGGGGTTTTATACAGAAGGTGGGGTCTCAGGGAGGGTAAGAACAGAGCCAATGGGGTACAACATGGAGTGGCTGTTAACATAACATACATTGACATACATGGAGGTAGGAGGGGAAAGGTTCCAACCCAGCCAGTCACCAAAGGTCCCTCTCCGAAGCTTCTGGACTTGGGGGACAGGTCTTGGGGTGACTGGCAGGGCGGGAAAGTCTCTTGACACCTGATGGACAGGCAGCCAAGGTGGGAAAAGCAAACCAATCAGGAGCTGTATCTGGGGAAGGCTGTGGGAGCAACTCAGGGTTACAAAGAGAAACTGGGGCACAGCAAACTGAACAAGGGTACAAAGAAAAGCCATTTTGTGCAACCCTAGACTTACAGCAAACTTATTGTACAGAACACACCACCACAATACAGCTCATATGAAAGCTTTATTCTGCACATGCTAGTTAGACCTGAGAAGTGTATACTTAGCTGCTTAGCACTAACTAGTTCATCCTTGGACTTAAACAAGTACCAAGCATTTGCTGTGCATTTGAAATGTTGTCTTCAGTCAAGAGCTGATCATGCTCTCATCTGTAGAGGAGCAATCCAAAAAGAAGCAATGTCCTAGGAAGGGAACAACCATAAACCAGTGCACACCCTCTGAGCCCAGTCCTCTGATTCACTGGCCAGAAACAGCTAGTTTTATTCTGATCCAAGTGAAATTATTAGAGACAGTCTTTATAAGACTGAATAACTGGCTGGTTTGAAAATCACCTTGCTGGTGAGTGTTCCTGAGCCTGATATGGCACCAGACTGTCTAGATGGAAGGCAGCCTGTATCAGTGACAATAATTTTCTCTGGGCAGAGGAGCATTGCAGACCTCACTCTTCTGCAGGATGTAAAAGGACAAGGGTTCAAATGTGTAGCAGATGCTGAATCTGCTCAGTGCACTACTGGAAAGCTGTTAAATGCTACAGTAGAGCCAAATGCACCCGTAATCCTAGGGGAAAGCTGTCCTTTTGTGAGCTTAAATGAGTGTTTGGTACAGCCAACTACTGCCTGGTGAAGTGCATTTGAATCCAAGTGGTAACCACTGGCTTGTGAATGTGGGTGATTTATTCCAGTTGACTGTTTTCCTGCTTTGCAGTAGGAGTGAGGAATTGAACCATTTCTTCTGTTCCCATGTGCAGTGCTGTGGGTGTGACAGCACGGAGAACCACACTGGGTGGGCCAGCAGCAGTATCAGGGTGTGGGGTGCAGTGTTTGCAGACAAAGGTGCATCCACTGAGGCTGTCAGAGGTGCTGGGAACAAAGCATGGGGCTCATGCTAGTTGATGGCTGACTTTCCCATTGTTGGTGGCTGGTTTTTGTTTTCTAGGTGTTTCTGTGACCTCAAGTAACACAGGTGTGCCTGATATCAGTGGCTCAGTCTATAACAAGGCTCAGGTGAGCAGTGCTGGACTCTCTTCCCCTGTGGTCTTGAGGTCTCTGACCGATGGCTCCCCTTGTGGAGGAGGCTAGGGCCATTCCCAAGCCAGTTGGTTCTCAGGGTCAACAGGCTGTGGCATTTCTTATGCTGGCTGTTTGCTGTTGGAGAGGAGTGTCACCCTCTGTCCCACTACTCCTGATGGCAGCTGTTGGCATAGGTGCAGACACTCTACACTGCCCATGCTGCACCACATGCACCACATGTACTGTGTCCTGGTTGGAAATAAAGTGTGATGGCACTAATGTTTTTGGTCAAAATATCCCTCAAAGCAAGTGAGTCAAGAGGCTGGGTTGAGCTTTGGTCAGGGTGAGAGAAATCTTATTGCAAGTGGTACTTCTGCTTTTGTAATTCCAGCCTGAGCCCCCATAATGTATGGACTGATTTCAGGCAGCTGCTGCCATTCCATGTCCCACTGAATAAAAAGAGATCGGGAAAAAAGGAGCATAGTAGCTGTGGAAATAAAAATAAAATGTTGGAGTCATTAGTTCAGAAGAATGGCTGAGAAAAGGAGCTGAAACCCATCTGCTGAAGTGCTTGCAGGTGTAACTTGGCTTGCTGGGGGGGGNAAGATTCAGGTGATGTGTGTTTGGGCCACTCTTGTTCTTGTTTGGTCACCATGGGCTGCTCATACCAGTCTCTGATGCTGTCCCCCTTGCCTCCTGTGCAGACGTTTGATAAACAGGGATTCCATGCTAGCACACCACCTTCTTTTAGCCTACCCTCTGCTCTTGGATCAACTGAGCTGAATCCTGGTGCTGCCCCAGGTTATGCTTCAGCCCCGTTTCTCCATATCCTCCCTGCGCATCAGCAGCCTCATTCCCAGATGCTGCATCACCACCTTCAGCAAGATGGGCAGGTGAGTCAGCCCCTTCATCATCTTCAGTGTGTCTGAGGGCAGATTCCTAGCAAGGTCTTGGGGGGTTTTGCTTCCTTCTGGGTTTTGCTTTGCTCATTGGGAAAGGGCCTTGATAGCAATTGTAGACTGACAGACTCAGTGCTGTTGGCCAGCTTGGGGAGGGAATCTCATGAAGTTCAACAAGGGAAAATGCCAAGTCCTGACCCTGGGGAGAAACAAACCCATGCATCAGTATATGCTGGGGGCCAAAGCAGCTTGGCAGAATAGGCCCTGGGAATCCTGGTGGACACCAACTGTGAGCTAGCACTATGCCCTTGCTGCAAAGGTATTCTGGGCTGCATTAGCAGGAGTGCTGCTAGCAGATTAAGGAAGGTGATCCTTCCCCTCTGCTCAGTACTGGTGAGTCCCATGTCCAGTTCTGGGCTCCCCTGTACAAGACAAACATGGATATATTGGAGAGTCCAACAAAGGGCCACAAGGATAATGAAAGGACTAGGTCATCTCTTATCTGTAAAGGCTGAGAGCTGGGACTATTCATCCTGGAGAGAAGACTCAGGGGAGATCTCATCTATATAAGTACCTGAAGGGAAGGTGCAAAGAAGATGGAGCCAGGCTCTTTTCAGTGGTTCCCAGTGACAGGACCAGAGGTAATGGGCACAGGCTGAAACACAGGAGGTTCCCTCTGAACATCAGGAAACATTTTTTTACTGGGATGGTGACTAAACACTGGCACAGGTTGCCCAGGGAGGTTATAGAGTCTCCATCCTTGGAGCTGTCTGGACATAGGTCTGAACAAATAGCTCTAGGTGACCCTGGTTGAGCAGAAGGATTGGACAAGAAACCTTGAGAGGTCCCTGCCAGCCTCAGCCAGGCTGTGATTCTGTGAAGAGGCCATCCTGATGTGGGGCATGGAGAGATGGGCTGTGAGGTGTGAAGCCAGGCAAGCATTGATGTCCCCTGGCTGTGGCAGGAGAGCAAGATGTGAACACTTGTACTGTAATTCTGGGGGGGAAATCATCCCCTTGCAGGTTGCATGTTGGTTCCAATTTCTTATTTGGTTTTACCAGCTCATGTGTTTCCTTACTATAAATATTCCCCAGAAAAAAGGGTTCTGCCTTAGAATCAAGAAATAGGAAAATAGGAAATTACTTCTCTTTCTGAATGTGTGTTGTCTTTGGGTGGTGCACTGCTTCTGTTCACCTTGGGAGAGTCCCTTTGTTGTCCCCAGTCCTGCTCCTCATCTTCCTTGTCCTTAAACCTGAGTGGGAAGTGGTGGGATGGTGGTCTCTGCTCTTCTGCTTGGTTTCTCTGTGACTGTCCTGGATTGCAGGATGCAGAGATGTTGCAGAGCAGAAACAGATCTGTCCAGGGGGGAGCATCTCTGTGTTGGTGGAAGCTCTTCTTCTGATGTATGGACAGGCTTGTCTTCCTAGTAGTGTTGGTGCTCATGTCTCCTTTCTTTCTGATTTCTAGGGTGGATCTGGCCAACGCAATCAACCCAGCATCTTGCAGCAAAAGTCTCAGGCTACCAAAACCTATGGCACTTCTCCATACTGGACAAACTAAATCCAGAACTGGGAAGGGGGGAGAGAATGAAAGGAGGCAAACAACAAAAAAGAGAAAAAGAAAAAAGCTGACCCCCATTCCTAGAATTATTAGGAGAAATTACTCCTCAGCCAAACCTGTATGGGGAGAACTGCAGCCAGGCAGCCATTCTCAGTGTGACTTGCCTGTTTCCTCTTGAAGTTGCTGTTGTATGTAATATAGTTATGTATGTATTTGTAAATGTAATAGAGGCTAAATGTGGTTTTCTGCATCTTTCAGCCTGTTTTATTTTCTTTGTAGGGAAACTTATTATGGATTTCCCATCTGCACCAGATCATCCTTCCTTGGTTTTTTTAGCTTTATAACTCTGTCAAAAGACAAACTGTGCCTTTTTTTTCTTTTTTTTTGAGCTGGAGCCCATTTATTTAATGCAGTTCTAAATTCAGGCAAATAAGAGCTGCCTTTCCACCCCCCCCACCCCACCCCCCCAAAAAAAATTAAGATGTGTCCTGTTGGTTTGATTTCTGCCCTCAGCCCCCAATATAGCTGTTACTTTAAAGAGATAAAAAAGGGGCTGGGAGAAGGCAAAAAAAAAAAAAAGTTTTGCGGGTCTTCCTCTTTAATCTCCTCATTCCTTCCTGCTGTGGAAGATGAACTCTTGTGGGCAGTTTGTTCACTGTGGCCCTGAGCTGCACTCTCACCTTTTTTTTTTCCACTTTTTTTATTAATAAAGGCCTTTTTTTTTGGTTTGTGGTTTTTTTTTGGGGGGGTGGTTGTGTATTTTGATATTGGGTTGGGGTATTTTGTTTCTCTAGCAAGAGACTTTCGATGGCTCAGTGGGTCCTGTAACTTCCATCATTAGAGGCAAAAACTATGTAGCGGTTTCTTAAATAAAAGTATAAGCTCTGTCTTGTACCTCTTTTTGCCTCAAGCCACCCTGCCCAGAAAAGACACAGCTACTTGATGGAAACTTCACCTGTACCTCCCCAATTTTTTCTAAAACAAGACCCTGGAGGTAACTCCTGGTGCTTCTTGTCCTACACCAGTGCGGTGAATGTTTTAGGAGTTTTATTTCTTTTTAACTCTCCCTCCACCTAATAAATATTTGAGTGTATCACTAGTGTTTATCAGCATTTTCAAAGGCCTCAAGCAGTTTTGCTTTTACAGCCTGTCCCTTTCTACCTCCTCCTGCTGGGAGGGTAAGGGCAAGAGATGGATCTGCAGGTGATGCTGAATAATGTGACAAAGGTGAGCACACCTTGGTACTGAAAGCTCATAGGCAGCTACATTTGGTTGGGATCCTGGGCAGCACCCTGACTTCTGCCACAAGCATCATGTCTCTGCATTTGCTGTCATCTGACATTGTGCTGTGTCTGAGGCCCTGTGGAGCAGCTGGGAGTGGTAAGGAGGGAGCACAGCAACACTGTCTTTCTTTGCTTTGCCCATGAAGTCCATGGCCTCCATCAGGAGGAAGGTCTGTGGTGAGGTTCAATAAGGTGACGTACTCAGTCCTGCACTGGGAATACAGCAATCTGTTTCTGCAGACACTGCCTCCCTTCTCTCCCCTGGCAAGCCTAAACAGGATGTTTTCCCCTTATCATCAGCTCCAACAGGGCTCTTCTACAGCAATTTCCTCTCTAAGCCTTTGTTCCACAGTCTGATGGTAGAACCAAGGTTGCTCTGTTGCATGTGGCCATCAAGGAAATGGAGAAAAAAAAACCCCAGCCACTCTGCACAAGGGGCAGCCAGGTTTGTCCAGTGCAGGGCAGCGTGTAGTGTTTGTCCTGGTTTTGGTACAACACCTGCTAGATCAAGAAGCTACTGTCAGCTCAAGGCAGGCTGGTGTGAGAAAAGCCAGGCAAGAGCTACAAGCAGGCTTGATCCTAGTCAGAAGGCCCAGACAGCACCATCTCATTCCCCAACATGAAGACTCCTCTAGGAAGTCACTTCTGCAATGCCATAACTGTTCCTCCAGCATGGCTGTGAAGCAGAAACATTCAGACCCCAAACACATTTGACTTGGCAGTTGCTGTGCTGCAAACAATATTGTGTAGCAAATACACCACCTGTACACGTGTCCTGCTAATTTCAGCACTGCAAAAACAAATACTTCTCCACTCTTGAGTCTAGAGGGAGCAGCATGGGCCAGGCAGGCCAAGCACCCTGAAAGGGTGGTTGGCAGTGATTACCTCAATTCCTCTGTTGGTCTTCTGCATAAGGTCAAAGCACCTTGCCCCAGAAAACTGGCCACCAGCAGCACCCCAACCCCATGCCAGCAGCACCTTTACCCCAAGTCCTTGCATCCTGCTGCAGTCATATGATACCATGAACAGTCTTCTCCCTGGTCTCCTCTTTGCTGACTTAGGATGAATAAATAAATATAACAGAAAAGCTCATGGCCTTTAGCCAAAGTGCTTCTCCAAATAAGTTTGTTCTTTACGGTATAGACACCTGTCAAACAGCAGCTTTAGCTTTCCAATAACCTTGTAGATATTTATGTATATGTATAGGTATTGATACAGGAGCACCACTGAATTTGTGAACAGCTGTTATTCAAAGCTTTAAGCAACCCATGCAAATAAACCAACTCAATTAACAGGGAAGTAACAGTACTGGCATATTTTCATTTCACATTTTTATTAATAGATGTGCAGAAAAGACAAAACAACTACTGAAGGGGAAGACGACACAAAAATGCATCAGTTAATTGTTTCTGGTAAATTATATTGAAGAAAAAAAAGGAAAACATCTGGGATTTCAGCTAAGAAAGCTGCTAAGAAATGTAGTGTACCCTGCTGGTTTCAGAATAGTTGAAAATTGCATTTGAAAGGGCAGGTAGTTGCAAATGTAAACACTAATATTGGCTGAGATGAGAAAAAGGTTAAGAAAAAAACAGAATACAAAGATCAGGTAAACATTTTTCCACAATTTCTTAAATAGGTAAAAAAAAACAACAAAAAACCAACAAAACCAAACACAATACCCTCATTTCAGTTTGTATCTCAAAAAAATGAAACCAGCAAGTCAACAAGCAATGACACTGCACAGAACAGTGAGGAAGAGAAATTAGTCTAGTTATGGTCAGAGCTCTCAAAATAGGTTGTTTTTTGTCTTTAAAAAGTTTAACGTGAGATAATGCATCTTACAACACCAAGCTTGAAAATACAACTCACTGGAGAGCATACAGTGAAGGAGGTCAAAAATACAAGGGAAATCCTGAAAGATGCAGTATCATTTCAAACCAAGTCAGCACAGACAGTGTTGCCATACACTGCTCCTTCATGCCCCCAACAGCCCCCCAAAGCTGAAGACTGATGTTCCTGGCCCAGTGTGGCCTTGAGACCAGTCTTGCATCAAGGAGTGCCAGAGGCCCATTTGCCAACACTGGCACTACCCTCCCAGGGGTGGTGTGAAGCTGGGAGCTGAGGGGGGCCCGCTGCTGGCTCCAAAAAGCACCAGGGGCTGTTAGTCCTTGATGGAAGGATGACCTGAAGGAGCCCTTGTGGGACACTTCAGGAGGCTTCCAGTTGCCTCCCCAGGTAAAAAGCAAGCAGGAGGGCAGACCATCATAGAACACACTGGGGACAAGGTATTACCACTTGGGCTGCCTTCATTCTGCTGAGGGTACACTAGCACAAGCTGGGGCAGAGGGACAGGGACTGTCCTTGCTGCAGCAAACCCCAACCAAGCAACATTCTGATAACTTAAACAGAGCCCCACAGGCCTTCCTCCCCTCCCCAAGGGCTGCCTTCCCCTCCTCTCCCTCCAGGCAACACACTTTAAGCTTGCTCACGCTCATCCTGCTTCTTGCTTCCCAACAAGCTGATCGCAGAAAAAAGTTTACTTCCACCAAAGTACCTCTTGAGGGACTACAGCTGGTGATATATCATTAAAACTGCCAAGCTATACCAAATGCCTGAGCCTGCAGTTCTTATCAGGGTGACTGCCTCTTGTGAAAACAGAGGGTCTCGCCCAAGCAGGGCCAGCATCTCCGATCTGCTCCCAGGGCTGCCAGGGCTCAGCGCCCTGTGCAGGGCTGGCTGCCTATCCGTGTGAAAGGTGAATTTAGGGCACTGCACTACAGCTGAACAAGAGCACACTGCAATGGGGTGAGGGTGCCAAGGGCCCTAAGCTCTGCCAAGAGCTCCCAAAAACATGCAGGAGGCTGAGCTCTGGGCACCAGCTGAAGCATACTACTAAATAGGCTGTCAAACCCTGATTGCTGGCTTTCTCCTTCTCTTTGTCGGGCTGCACACATCCACCCGTGCCCCAGCCAGCCAGGCAGGAGAGAGCCCAGCACCCATCCATCTCTGCCCTATGTCCCAGAAGCCACTGCAGGCACAGGAACAGTCTGGCTGCCCCAGGGAGCTTTATCTTCTGCCAACCCCACAGTTACAGCAGAGCTGCATTTACCAACAGGTGACCTACATAAGTAACAGAAAGAAGGTTCAGGCCAGCACTGGACTTGGGCTGCAGGAAGCAAGGGCTACTAGCAAGCACTGGAGAAGGAGACTCTCCCACTGCCAAAAAGAAGTTCAGGATGAATGCTGACCCACTGGACAGTGGGATACACTTCTGTTTTCCTCCCTCAGTAGAGGGGCAGCTGGCAGGAGATCCCAGCAGAATGGCTAAACAGAACTTTTTCAACCCAAACCTAGTGTGAAAAAAATAATGCAACCCAGGGCTCAGCTGTACAGCTGTGAAGTGTTAAGTGTTTATTTTAGGATTCATATCACAAGCCTTTTTCAGAGACAAAGCTGATTGTGCCCTCTGGGGATCCAGGGGCCAGCTATTTCCTAATTTGAGCAGGCTAAACAGATTCCTCTACCTTTTAGTAACATTCCATCAAGCTCAACACACAGTAGCTTTACACTTTCCACCCCACACCTTATAAAGGAAAAGCCATCACAAGGCTAAACAAATGTACACACACTATTTTATTACTGTAAATGGAGCAGCTAAACCCTTGCAATTTGCTTCGTGTGGATTTTTTTCTTCCCAGTAAATGCAGCACTTGGTCTCCTGAAAATCTATCTTCCAATGGGTTTGTTCCAGCTTTAAATACATTAAACACCTCAATGCAAGACTGTAATTCAAGAATCTAAACACAAGCAAACCTGTTTTGCTGTGAGCATTTTGTAGAGAAGTGAAAAAGGGAATTTCTTTTTAAAAAATAAATCATAATACAGTGATAAAGGGTTAAGAATGCAAGAATTCAGACATTCTGTGGAGGGTTTCTAAGAGGTCCATAAAAAAGGAGCAAACAGATCCATACAACAGGAGACAGCAGGAGACAAAGTTTTTTTGATCCCCCCTCCCACCACTACTTTTTTGCTGGACTGCTGCTAGGTTACCACTGCTCCCTTCTGGCCTGAGTTGACAGGGCAGTACAGGGGCATAGAGGGAGCAGGTCACGACTCCTCATTGCCAGAATCATCATCATCATAACAGTCGGCATCCTCTTCCTCCTCGTCTTCGTCATCAATGTCATCATCATACAAGTCGTCATAAAGCAAATCTGAACTGTTGTCATTGGAAGGCACTTTAGTTTTGATGCAGTACTCTGCCAGTGTAGTGGGGACCTTCACGCCATCCTTCTCTGCCTCAGCTTTGGTAGCCAAAACCTGTTTCCTGTGGGGAGGAGGACACAGCAACATGAGCAGGGCCATGTGCTGGCAGCAGTGTGTCTCAACTTCCCACCTCCCAACCAGCCCCTGCCCAGCCCTCCTGGCAGCTCAGTCAGGAGACCTGATGTTTGGCTGAAGCACCACAAGCATCACTAGAAACAGATTTAGTTCCCACAGCCCCAGGCTTGGGAGTACTCCAAGGGTGTTTGCAGCACACACACTCTCAGCAACATATGAAATCAACTATTATACAGGACTCTGCATTAGAGACCTGTCAGAACTCAGAGCAAATTCCATTACATTTGTTACAGAAGGGATAGTCACAGATTTTCTAAGATGACTTAGGAAATGCCAGCCAGAGATGCTATCCACAGCCACTCTCCACCACTGATTACTCTACCCCAGCATGCTCAAAACTCTAATTTTCACAAGCATTTGTCAGCTCTGAGCTCCCACTGGAGGGTAAGAGCATGTGGCTGCATCCTGAGATGCAGCTGTAACCCCAGCGCTGACTGAGGATAGCAGGAAACAAGTGTTTCTCTTTGCTCCAGGATGGGCTCTGGCTGGTGCCTCTCAGCAGTACTTGGGCTGTGAACTGTTGCTGCCTCCCAGCAGGGAGAGGAGCAGATGGCAGCCTGTTCCTTTACTCCCACTCATGCTCAGTCTGCCATACTCTGTTTATGGAGTACATCCAGCTGAAGCCAATGGAGCTGGAGGGGACTAAAATAACTTCCCAGCAAGGCTCTTTGCACATCCCAGAACAGTGACTGACTGTCCTGCATAACTTCAACCAAGGGTATATCCAGCTAGCAGTCAAGGCATACGTGGTCTTGCCCCAGGCAAGTGTGACAGCAGTCTCACTGCAGTATGGGCTGCCCATTTGCCACTCCACAGCAATCTTGGCTCAAGTTTACATCATCTCCCTACAGCACCTGATGAACCATGAATTTCTCAGAAAAGGGCAGTCAAGACTAAACAGCACTTCCAGCTAATCAAACCCAGTTGTGCAAGCACTTGCCAAATCCTACTGATTTTCCTTCAAATTGGAGGGACAAGATTATGATTCATGAGTGCATTAAGCAGAGAATTAGTAGCGTGAAGGCAGTTTGAATCACATCCCAAGCAATGCAAGCAGTCCTCAAAGGTACGCAGGGACTTAGACTAGAATTTACTAGCAGCCAATAGGTTTTGCAGAGCATCATGCCATATTAATCTGAAAAAGAACAATACAAAGACAGAAGTTTGCACCATTTCTGTCCAGAAGAATGAACTTGGAATAAAGCTGTAAAATTCATTTTGAAAGGAGCAACCACAGCAAGAAGCTGGTTTCAACAAATTTTGAAATCAGCCTGTTTCATAGGATTCAAAGCAGGAGGCCAGTAGCACAGCATCATACAGAGCAAAGCTTACCTTATGATTTCAGCATACTCCTTGTCTTTTCCTTTACTGTCCCTCCATTTCCTGAACATGACTGATGCATCCACGTTGGCAGGAGAGAATGTGTTGGGCTCATTAAGCAAAGAGATTACACTCAGTAAGATAGTCCTGAAACAGGTAATCACAACAGCAGTCAGAGCTAACACATTCACAGATTCTGGATGCTGACAACTTCTTTAGGTGATGCATCAAAAACATGTTTAAAATCAAAAGTTATGAATAATTAAGGATATCTAAGTGTAGTGGGTTAATGTTGGCTGGATGCCAGGCATCCACCAAAGCCACTCTCACTCCCCTCTGCAACTGTACAAGGAAGAGAAAATATAATGAAGGGTTCATGGGTTGAGATAAAGGCAGGGAGAGATCACTCACCAAATACCATCACAGGCAAAACAGACTTGAATTGGGGATATTAATTGAAATTATTACTAACAAAATGAGAACAGGATTATGAGAAGTAAAATAAGACCTTAAAAAACACCATCCCTCCATCCTGCCCTCCTTCCCAGCTCTACCTCTTCCCCTCAGCAGCACAAGGGCACAGGGACTGGGGGTTATGGCCAGTTTATCACTTGCTGTTTCTGCCACTGCTCAGGGACAGGAGTCCTTCCCATGCTCCAACGTGGAGTCCCTCTCACAGGAGACAGTTCTTCACAAACTTCTCCAACATGAGTCCATCCCACAGACAGTTCTCCAGCTTCAGTGTGGGTCCCTTTCCATGGGGTGCAGTCATTCAGGCACCACTTGCTCCAATGTGGGTCCCCCATGAGATCACAAGTCCTAACAGGAAACCTGCTCCAATGTGGGCTCCTCTCTCCATGGGTCTGCAGGTCCCTACCAGTAGCCTGCTCCAGCACAGGCCTCCCACAGGTTCGCAGCCCTCTCTCAGGCATCCCTCCACTCTAGCGTGGGGTCCTCCATGGGCTGCAGGGGGACAGCTGCTTCATCATGGTCTTCACCATGGGCTGCAGGGGATTCTTAGCTGTGGCACGTGGAGTCCCTCCTACCCCCCTTCTCCACTGACCTTGGTGTCTGCAGAGGTGTTCCTCTGATGTTCTCACCCCGCTCTGGCTGCAATTACAACTGCTCAGTCACTTTATTTTCTTTCTTCTTAAATATGTTTTCACAGAGGTTTTACCATCATTCCTGATTGGCCCAGCCTTGGCCAGCAGTGGGTCTATCCCAGAATCCCAGAGCCAGCTGGTGTTGGCTCTGCTGGACATGGGGGAAGCTTCTGGCAGCTTCTTACAGAAGCCATCCCTGTAGCCCCCAGCTGTCAAAACCTGGCCATGCAAACCCAATACAGTAAGGACTGATGCCATTTGGGTTTTGCCTTTTTTTTTCTTTTATATGTTTTCTATATTCTTCACACACATTTGTAGCTCTGTAACCTATTGTATTAGTGACTAGTTTTCCCAGTACTTTTCCATGGCCTTTCCCTATGCAGAAAGACAAAACAAATTCCAGAGCTCTAAGCCCTGGGACGTACAAGGCCCCTATCCTATCATGGTTATTCCTGGGAACCAAGGCCAAGAACAACTCTTTGAGATACATTTCATGGACAAAGTACAACTAGTGCTAAACGGGGGGGCTCCAGAGAAGGGGCATGACCTGGGGGAATTGCATCACCACTTGTCCTCCTAATTGGTGCTTTTTATTAATTATGTTAATTTCCTAAAACCTATAAAAAATGTACTCACCCCTGGGGGAGGAAGGGGGGGGGGCTTTTGTGGACATCTTTCCATAACTGCCTCTGGAGGCCTTCAAATAAAGATCCCCTTTTATATTACCTCCTTACTAAAATTATCTCGAGTTTTATTTCCAGGTTGGGAAAAAGGCAACAGGACAATAGTTGAAGTAAAAGCAAATACTTATGAACTTCAGACTGGTGATCAGTGTTATAGATAGGCAATATGATGATTTGCTCTTGCAATTAGGGGATGAATATTGTGTGTAAGTTAAAAGAAGTTTTACTGATGTATGGTTATGTTATTGCGGTTTGTTGTTTGGATGTCCTCTGTTCTCCCCAAAAGTCCCCTTTTCCCCCCTCTGTATTGTTGCAACAGGACAGCCTGGGTTGTCTGGGACATGTGGAGGGAAGGTGTGTACATGTGCCCCTTGCATGGGGCAGTTGAGAATGGGAAAAGCTTGCTGGGGGGAGTGCATGACAACACCTGACCTCCAATTAAGTTGCAAGAAAGTAGTGTCCACCAGTAGACAGCGAAGAAGACTTGACTGACAGATTTTGGGAGGGGCCAGGGTTGCCTGATGCAACACCAAGGGGTATAAAAGGCAGAGCAGCCATTTTGTCAATGAGCTCGTGGCAGCCGGTCACAGACTCCCAGTGTGCTGTTCTTTTTTCTTATTCAGTCCTTTGTTGCATTTGTTATGGTTTAATAAACCTTGAAAATTTTAAAGTGAGAGGTCATTTCTCACAATCAGCATAGGGAAGATGACAATACAAACCTCAAAGACCTAATCTCATGACAGACTATCATGTCTGTACACATGCTTGTGACAGGGCAGCAGGTAAAGCTTGCATCAGATCAGAATTCAGCTTATCTGTACCACCCATAGATGATGCGGGGTTGGAAACCTGCTTGGTGAGCCTGTTCATCATGACATTCAGCCTCACAGCAGAAAGCCAGGCTCTTTGCTTACCCTGACTGATACAACCCAAGGCCATCAGATGAGGCTGCACTGCCTTCCCAGTGTATTAAGAGGTTGGAGCTGTGGACAGGTCTCCCGTCTCCTCAGCCTGTGTGGCAAGACTGCTGTAGCAGTACTTGAAAAATATCTGCACTGTCTTCCCCTTGCTGTACTCAACACTCAGGCAAGCTGCCAAGGGCCCAGCAAGATTGAGCTGCTGGTACTCAGCAAAGGCAGCATGAGCCAGTCACGTAACCCCTGGTGTAGTGGTGTATAATTTTGTGTTTTAATACCATATGGTTTGTTCCCTTTCACCCTCCCTGGGGTGGTGGTTTAGCCTGGGTTGTTGTCCACCCATTGGGTTGTCAGTCTTCCCTGATATATATCCCTTATTCCTGAATGTTCTCTGTCAGTCTCCCCTGGTACCAGCCCCTGCCTGGACTGCCCCTTGGGAAATTCCCTATTATTCGAGGCTCCATTGGTCTGTTTATATAAATCTCCTCACATTATCCTCCCCATTGGTTTGTGTTCTGTAAATCCCATCTTGTGTCCCTCCCCGGTCTTCTCCCTATTGGACCCTTGACCCTAAACTCCACCCTGATTCTGTCCCTTAAAACCTATGGTCCTGCCTTTGTTCCCCATCCTCACCCTTACTTTGCATTTGAGTTATGTTACAATTTATGTTGCTTTAATAAACGATCCTCGGACTGCATGTGAGGCCAACTTGGCTCCTTTCTACACTGACCCTATGGCGACTGCTTGGGACTCTCGGGACCCTGGGGGTTGTGTTGCTCCCCCGCCAAGTGCCGATCACCAGGCATGGAATGACACCCTGGCAGACAGACAGCCTTCCTGAATTTCTTGCAGCAGCCCAGAGCTAGCCAGCTGCCCTGCTCTGCTGGCATTTACCAGGGACAAACACCACCTCCCTTGTCCAGACCACTTTGCATTTCCTTCAACTCTGCACTTCAGAGATTCAGCCCTTTGTTCCTCACACAGTGTCACAACCAGCACAAAACTCAACCGTAAATCCCATCAGGCAGCTCTACACACCTGGCCACCTGTCTGTAGCTACCACTGCAACAGCTTCCTGTGTCTAAGGTGGTCCTGCTTTGAACAGCTTTTAATTTAAATGGAAGGGAAGAACAAGAGACAAGGAAATAAGCCTTGAAATACAGCAGTACACAACAATTGCTTTGCAGAATATGATTAAAGGAGACTACAGCCCCAGCTGTACTTAAATTGATTTAGAAGCACATTCAGAGCAGTGCATGCGGAGCATATCTACAAGCATATCATTTATCTGGGATAAAATTCCAGGAAATGTTTGACCATTTGGATGAAGAGTTTATAGGAAGGTTTTGAAACCAAACACTTGCATCCGGCCAGACTGTTCAGCATAGCTATAAGGAGAGTCATATACAATTTACTTTCCAAATAATATCATTCAATAGGAAATAGAACAGCAGCTCTGGAGAAAGCTGTCTGGTCAGACTGGAATGTTGGGCAGAAAAGAAACCATCTTTTACTTCAACTCAAGAATTCATTTAAAAGCCTTTGAATTCTCAGCAATCAGGCTGCAAAGCAGGCATGTCAGCTTCAGGATCATTACTGTAAAGCAAGCAAAATCTAGAGAAGGCCGAGGACAGGAATTCACATCTGGATTTAGCACCCACTCTACCACGCTCTATCTACTGTCTATTAGAGGTGAGACACTGTGCACTTTTCATTTCTGACCAGCACACTAGATCAGCTCCATCACTGCTGATATCCTTAAGAGCTGTCCAGTCTTCTCCAACTCAAACCCTGCTGCTGTGGGTAAGCAAGGTGAACAAGGTATAGTAACAGGAAGGGATCACAGAACAGGGGATCTGACAGGACAAAAACCATAAAAAAGCTCCAGCATGTGTGACTGAAAACATCCTCAGCATCACATACTGCACCAGACTGGATACAGACTGACCCTCTCCAGTATAGTTTTGGATCTGTTTCTCCCTTAGGTGAGGTTCTTCTGGCATGTTGTTTCATGCAAGTTGTTTGCATGAAGAGTGGGTATTTAAAACCTACCTTTGCTTTCTTACATCCACCACCCCATTCTGGGGGACAGTGTGTGGGAATATGTAGAGATGAAGCTAGAGAGCAGGACTGAGAGTACTGCTCAGCTCATTACAGAAGTGGACATGTTAGCATTAGTAGGCTGTAAGCCTTGGCAGGCAGTGTGCCTGTGGCAGATGCTTACTGAAGAGGGAAGCATAAGATAATGGTATGCTGAGTATGCTTAGCTTATGTAAGTCTGTACATGCCTGTACAAGTCTGTGCTAGCCTATAGTTAAGCAATGTTATTAAGAAACATAAGATATGGTTGCTATAGTTATTATTGCTTAAGTGAGCAGCTATTTTTAGTTACAGCTGAAAAGGTATATATACTAAAGCTTTGTGATCAATAAACCGACTTTTTGCATTCAAGCAATCAGTCCCATCTCTTTGATCACCATCAAGAATACAGCTAGAAAAATACAGCTAGAAAGCAGGACTCAGAGTACTGCTGAACTCGTGACAGATTTGGACATTCTGAACTTGGTAGGCCGAAAGCCATGGAAGATTCAAACAGAGATTTGAGAGAGGTAGGAAAGGAATGTTGTGTTTTGCTTTTAGGTGGCCATGTAAAACTGTACCTGCAAAGACTGTAGTTAAACATATTGATAAGAAATGCAAACAATGTGGTTATTGCTTGGCAGTAGAATATTCTATTCAAAGCTGTAAGGCTATATAAGCTGAGCCCTGTAAGTCAATAAATCGACTTCTTGCATCCAAGCAATGAGTCCTGTCTCTTCAATCACCTGACAACAGTGTGCTCATCAGCTGCCATATCACTTTGGTTTAAGTGTTTACAGTGCTGTGGTCTTCAGAATGAGTGCCTGTCCTGGTTTAGGAATGGTATTCTCCAATTTAGTACTCCCACTAAAAAGACCATGACCTGCAGTTGGCTCCCCTCCCCCCTCCGACAACGGAGGCAAAAAAGATCAGGGGTTGAGATAAAAACAATTTACTGGAAACAGCAATGAGATTAGAAAACAACAATTACAGCAACAATATAAATAACAAAAGTGTACAAAAGGGAGGGTGATTCACATGCAAAAATGCTCACCATGGATCCTGGGCAACAATCAAAAAATGGCAGGTGGGTTCCCCCCTCCTGCCACACCAGTTTTCTCCACCAGAAGCCCTACCTTCCTCAGAAGCCAGAGAGTGCCCTACCTCCACCCCTGGCAATGATGTGAGGTGGTATAAAATAACCTCCTAGCTGAGCCCACACAGGTCCAGGCTCCACCCCCTCATGGCTACTGCAAAAAAATTAACTCAGTCCTGGCTGGAACCAGGACAGTCCCTCTACACCCCTTTATCAGCAGAGGAGAGAAGCCAGTAGAGGCTCAAGGAATCAGAACTGTTAACTGCCTTTTTCTCTCCATATAGCAATAAAAGTATCAGACTTAGACTGTACTGAAAGTAATGTTACATCTGAACAGTTTCTGCAAACAGCTCAATGCACTAAAGCAGCCAAAAAAAGCGAACAAAAATGGGTATTCTCAGAAAACAAACCAATAGTAAGATGAGGCATCACATATCAGCACAAGATACAGATGTACCAACATCTTGAATATTGTGCTTTATTCTGGCCTGTGCACCTCAAAAGACAGAGTGAGGTCAGGCAAGATAGGGAGAAAGGCAACTAAAATTTATCAAAGAGCCTCAGCCCCTAAGCCCTTCCACCACTTCCTCAGCTTTATGGGACATAAAAAAAGCAATACTTTCTGCCATACAGATCACAGTTGCATTCCTTCACCTCTTGCTGGATGTTTGCTGTATTTACTTATGCCAGCCTCATCTAGCTCCAAGTGGTGGGAAAGTCCATATTGACTATGTTTAAAAAAATTAATGAGCATACTTCAAACCATTATGTGTAGAGATGTGCAGGTGCTCTCAAAGTTGAAGAGTGACATTCCTCACTCCAGACACTTCAACCATAGTCATCTGTAGTAAGCGGATTTACAAAATTCAGCAGCTGAAGAGAAGCCCTAGGTTACACAGGCAGCAGGCTAACAGTGAAGGACAAGTTTTATTTCTGCTTGCTGATACAGCTGAGGAAATGTTTTCTCTCCAAATATCACTGTTAAGACCAGCATGTTCCAAGAGTAAGCACCAAAAACTGCACCATGGTAAGGGAAAGCAGAAATCAGATAACTAGTACCATAAGAAGTTTCATGCCAATCTTTAGGGTTGTATATTGTGACATACTCGAAATGTGTGTGCATTATAAGCAACTAAATCTCAAAGCTGTTTTCTAACTATAAGTCGAAGCTTGTCACCTAGTCCTAACCATATCAGATGTATGAAAAAAACAGTTTACTACCCTTCTGAGCAGAGGGACAGGTGAACATAGCTTAGCAATATAACAACTTAAGATAGTATTTAAGCCTATTTTTCCTTTTTAAAAATCTGAACCAAAATGTGTATTTGGTAAAGATAGATTGGATAAGCTTTACCTCAAGCTCTAAGGTTCAGATTCCCAACCCTTCATGACTTCATGCAGCTAAGATACACCATTTCTCTTGGGCCTTTTTAACCTCCAAGTAGCATGCTCCAGGAGGAACATCAGTTGTTATAATTTGCTGACTGCTACAATTCCTAGTCTCCTGCTATGTTAGCTCTAGTTCAGCACTTTGCAGTGTATGTTACAATCATATTTCAAGGGTCAAGAATCCATTGAATCTCCCTTGTTATATCTTTGCTTTGACAGAGGCTCTTTTCAAATGAATTTTGTGAAGCCAAGTTAGGTGAAAGGTGAGTTAAACAGTCAGACAATCCTTTTCAAATCACTGTATTCCCCCAAGTGTCCTGAGATCCCGACATGGATTTACAAATAAATACAGATTTCAAGTTGAGGAACCGATGCCTAATAAGTATGAGAGCAAGAATAATTCTCATATGATAAAAATCTAGAGGCAATTATTTTAAACTTATTTGGATAATAAATCAGATTAAAATGTTAGAACAGGAAGTACCTTACTTGGAACCCTAAAACTCCTCAGGGAAACATCCAGGCTTTGCCCTGGAAAGATCTACCATACAGTTTTCCCTGCCTAGGCTGAAAGAAAAGACTTCTCCCATGGTGCTCTGGAGCACTATTGCAAATCTACCTTAGATTGCTTCCCCCATTGGCCAGTTGACCCTGCCCACCCCAATTGTTCATCCCTCATCCCCCCTATAGGTTTGCTGCCCTTTGCCTTGCCCTTTGTACCGCCCCTGTGCCCTCAGACTATTGGTTCCTGACCCTTACTTAACCATGGAGCACCACATGGTCTGGGTCTTTTGTCCCTGATCCCTTCGGCATGGTGAATGTAATAAACCCTTGCTGGGATTCATCATACAGAAGGCCCTTTCTGTCTTTCCTCCACTGAGCTATCTGTGGCATGTGCGTGTGCATGGACTTGAAATGACTGTTCTCATGGCCTTACTCCAAGCAGCTTCTGAAGGAGACGCTTCGAAGAAGGTTGCAGCATTTCCACCATCCCACCACACTGCAACACCTTAATTTAGGAGTTTTTCACTACATCACTTACTACTCCAGCTGCACAGGTGAACTGCTACTTAAAATGAGTTTTATCAGTTCTTTATTGGCAGTGTCTTGTAATGAGAATGAAATTCAGCTGGTGTTTAAAAAGAAGAAAAAAAAGACAGGTCAGTCCAAATGACTCTAATACTTAGTGATCCTTTAGGTCTTTTTGTCAGGAAGAAAGCTACCTGGCTAATTGCTCAAGATATCACACTGCAGGAAAGGAGACACACAAATACTGTAAGGCAAACAGCAGGCAGGATTATGAACAAAATTACTCCTACTGGGCACAAATACTCAAAAATATTCTTTTCCATTAGTGGTATCTTGGAAGAGTTTGAAAACCCAAACTATAGGATAACAATGACCGGGGAAGGGCAGAAAATTTGAAATAAGTTGGTTTAGGAGCATAAAGCCCTGTGAACAGGACAGGATTCTCCACATTGTTAGTCCATCATCAGGATACCTCAGCATCAGCACTTCAGACAACTTGATAAGTCTGGTTCCCACCCAGTTAAGCTCCCAAAGTCTTGAATTCTTTTCCAAACACAGGCCTTAGTCTTGGAGAGAGATCACAGGCCTTTGAGGTCACTGTTGTACATCACAGATTCACAGTTACCTGACATTTTGGGTAGGGTTCCACCTCTCAGAAGGCAGCTCTCCACTTTGTGGGTCATCTACAGGTGGGTGAAGAATTGAAATACATACATCTCCATTCTGCAAGACAGAAACAAAAGTTGAGAAGAGCCTGGCTTGAGGCAGAGATTTGATGACACAACCAGGCCAGCTGACCCAAATGGACCAAAGGGATATTCCATACCATATGGCATCAACTCAGATATAAAAGCTAAAGGAATGAGGAAGAAGGGGGGCACTTGTTATTTGCAATGTTTACTTTCCAGAGCAATCCCTATATGTGTTGAAGCCCTGCTTCCTGGCAATTGGCTGGACATCACTCACTGATGGGAAGTAGAGAATAAAATCCTTTTTTTGTTCCCCTTTGTTTGTGTGTGCGCAATCTTTTGCTTTTGCTTTAGTAAACTGCCTTATCTCAACCTACAAGTGATTTTCCATCTTATTTTCTCTTCCCTGCCAGCTGGGAAGGGGGAATGATAGAGTGGCTTGGTGGGCATCTGACATCCAGCCCAGGTCAACCCACAAGTCCTTTTTGGTGGCAAAGGCAGTTATATATATTGCATGTTATAGTAGTTATTAAGTACCAAGCTCCTGTGTGAGACATGGACATTGTCAGCTGCACTGCTTATCTCTTTATTTTGCTGAGTTTGGGAACATGGCTATACAAACAATGGCTCTGTGCTTTGCCATGGCATTGATGGCCTTGCTGTGCTGGGGGAGTTATCTCGTGGAGAAGATGAGGAAATACATCTCCCAGCATGGATTTGGGAGGGGCAGGTCCTGCTTGACCAACCAGATCTCCTTTTATGACCAGGTGAACCACCTGGTGGATGAGGGGAAGGCTGTGTATGTTGTCTACCTGGACTTCAGCAAAGCCTTTGACATTGTCTCCCACAGCATACTCCTAGAGAAGCTGGCAGCCCATGGCTTGGACAGGCAAACCCTTTGCTGGGTTAAGAATTGGCTGGATGGCCAGGCCCAGAGTGTGGTAGGGAATGGTGTTGCATCCAGTTGGCAGCCAGTCACTAGTGGTGTTCCCCAGGGATCGGTGTTGGACCCAGTCCTGTTTAATATCTTTACTGATGATCTGGATGAATCGATCAAGTCTACCATTAGCAAATTTGCACATTACACCAGGTTGGGGGGGTCAATCTGCTGGAAGGTAGGAGAGCTCTGCAGAGGCACCTGGACAGGCTGGATAGATGGGCCAAATCCAACAATATGAGGTTTGACAAGACCAAGTGCTGGGTCCTGCTCTTTGGTCAAAACAACCCCATGCAGAACTACAGGTTGGGGACAGAGTGGCTGGACAGTGGCAAGGCAGACAGGGACATGGGGGTACTGATTGATATCAGGCTAAACATGAGCCAGCAGTGTGCCCACATGCCCAAGAAGGCCAATGGCATACTGGCTTGTATCAGGGATAGTGTGGCCAGCAGGACTAGGGAAGTTATTATTCCCCTGTACTTGGCACTGGTCGGTGTGCACCTTGAATACTGTGTCCAGTTCTGGGACCCTCAATTTCAGAAAGATGTTGAGATGATGGAGCATGTCCACAGAAGGACAACAAGGCTGGTGGAAGGGTCTAGCACACAAGTCCTATGAGAAGCGACTAAGGGAGCTGGGGTTGTTTAGCCTGGAGAAAAGGAGGCTCAGGGGAGACCTTACCACTCTCTACAACTACCTGAAAGGAGGTTGTAGCCAAGTGGGGGTTGGGCTCTGCTACCAGGCAACCAGTGACAGGACAAAAGGACACAGTCTTAAGCCATGCCAGGGGAAGTTTAGGCAAGATATTAGAAAAAAATTCTTCACAGAAAGAGTGGTTCAGCATTGGAATCAGCTGCCCAGGGAGGTGGTGGTGATGCCTTAGGATTTAGCTTTTATATTTTTCAGATCCTGTACTCCTTTAGTGTATAACTCTAAAACTCCATAGCCTGTCAGCTACTGTTCTCCCATTTTATTCAGACAAAACAATTCCTTTCTAGGCCTGAAACTCAAGGACACCTTACTGTCTCAGGCCCTGAAAAGTATAAACAAAAATGAGTTGGGGGGGAGGAGCAAACTGGGAGTATATGGCTTCATTACCTGAAGCTGTAATTGGAGGATTAACCCCTGATATGTAAATGGACCAAATTTATATCTGTATGAAAAACTTGTGACCATCGTCCATCCTGGGTGTAGCATCTTGGAGACTTCTGACTGCCCAAGGTGTACCTATTGAAGGACTTTAATAAATACCCGCTTTTATTCTCTTAATCTTGTCTAGCCTCTGTTCCAGGTAGCCACTCCAAGGCATCAGTGGAGTCATCATCCCTGGAGGTGTTTAAGAGAAGACTGGATGTGGCACTTAGTGCCATGGTCTACTTGACAAGGTGGTGTTAGGTCATAGGTTGGACTCAATGATCCCAAATGTCTTTTTCAACCTAGTTGATTCTGTGCGATTCTGTGATTTCCCTCTCCCTACCTTGGATTAATGTGGATGGTTTTATTATGTAGGCTTCTGAGGTCCTTGTTCATTGTTACGTGATCTGTTTAATACCACAAAATAATACTTTTAGCATATTATGGGGTTTGTGGAATCTGGTGTTGTCCTGGTGTAAGAGAAAACAAATTTTGGGTGATGCAACATTGAAATGTACCCTGAAGCACTCTGTCCCTGGGTGGAAGGATTTGGGCAGGTTCCCAGGGTGGTTATCACCTCCCATTGCCTGGGACTTTGCACCTGAACAGGTAATCAACCCTGACGAACTGACCTGTCACCTGATAGAAGGGTGCCTTGCCTACCCCAATGAAAACCAGCAGCTTGTCACCCTGTATTGGGGCCTGGCCTGTGCCTATTGAGCCACAGTTCAGTACTCTCAGAGGACTGTTGTTGAGGCAGGAACCCAAAGTGCATTTGAGGACACTATGGTTGAGACAGGGACTCAAACAACAACTACAGTAATTGCCCCAGTAGTGAAAAAGAAAAAGTGGACAAAGAGAACAACACATCCATACCATCAATTAGAAAGGGAGGAAGAGGAGGAGGAAAAATCAGGAAAGGAAGCATCTGATCAAGAAACTAGTCCTTCAACAAAGAAATTGGAGAAAGGAGTGAGACAATTCAAACAGGAAACCAAAGTTCCTCTGTCCCTGACCTTATCAGAACTTCGAGACTTGTGAAAACATTACAGCCACTAGCCAGGTGAGTGGATTTCTGCCTGGCTGCTTTGATGCTGGGATAATGGGGCCGGCAGTCAGGACTTAGAAGGTCATGAAGCCCAACAGCTGGAATCTCTTGCTAGAGATCAGGAAATTGAAAGAAGAATTGGAAAAGGGGCAGCAATTTGCAGCCTCTGGAGATGGCAAGATATCCATTTAAAGATCTTGTGAATTCCCCAGGGAAGTGGGCCACTGCAGATGAAGGTATCCAGTACTTGAGAGAATTAGCAGTGCTGGAAGTCATCTATAGTGATTTAAAAAGTGACAGGGTCTCTAAAGATCCAGAGGGTGTCCCTTGCACACTGGCCATGTGGAGGAAGATGGTTCAAGGCGCCCCTGCATCATATTCTAACAGCTTGGCAGCAATGTATTACCCACAAATAGATACACCAACTGTGGAGAGAGCAGCTTTGTGGCTCAAAAACTTTGAAGAAAATCTTTGTACCTCCTCATCCCTACAGGCCAGTGCGTCAGCTGTCAGGATCTGCCCAAGAGATTGGTCTTCTCCTGCCCTCGTCAGAGGGAAAGGAAGCCTCAGTCATATGCCGCATGGTGCACTCTGGTTTTTCCTGTTTGACCAGGAGTTGGACATAAAGTGGGAGGATGAACCCACCTTTCAGCTGGAAGCCCATATATGTGAACTGAGAGGGAAGAGAGCTGTTAAGAAGGGGTCATTCAAAATGACTGTCACTATAGTTGCTGCAGACACAAGAAGGCAATCAGCAATCTCCCACATAGAAGAACTGAAATAATGTCCTTTGATCCTGGTGAGGGGACTTCTGATCTGGCATCGCAAAGGTCAGACAGTGAACGCTCCAGTGAGGAACATGAATGGAGGGTCCCTGCCTTCAGCCAGGAGGAAGAAATGGCTGACCAGATATATCGGACTATGTGGATTCCATGGCCTGACATGCCAGATACACAGAAGTATAATGCTTTGGTAGACATTAGTACACAATGTACACTGGTGCCATCAGAGTATAGACCCACTGAGCCCATCTGGATCTCTGGAGTGACAGAGGGATGCCAAGAATTGTCTGTATTAGAGGCTGAGGTGAGTGGGAAAAGCACTCCATTGTGACTGGTCCAGAAGCCCCTTGTATCTTTGGCATCAACTGCCTCAGGAGAGGGTACTTCAAGGATCCAAAGGGGCATCAGTTGGCTTTTGGTGTAGCCACTGTGAATACAGAGAAGATCAAACAGTTATCCACCCTGCCTGACCTCTCAGAAGATCCCTTCATTGTGGAAGTGCTGTGAGTTGAAGACCAGCAGGTACCAATTGCTACCAGGACTGTTGCACTGGTGGCAATATTGCACCAACTGAAACTCCCTGGCTCCCATCCATGATCTGAATCATCAACTGGAGAGCCAAGGAGTGATCAGCAGAACTCACTCACCTTTAATAGTCCCATATAGCCAGTGAAAAAGTCTGATGGAGGGTGAAGGTTAACAGTAGACTATTGTGGCCAGACTGAAATAACACCACCACTCAGTGCTACTGTAGTAGACATGTTAAAGCCCCAATATGAACTGGAGTTGAAGGCAGTCAAGTGTGTGCTGTAACTGACATTGCCGATGCATTTTCCTCAACTCCTTTGGCAGCAGAGTGCAGACCACAGTTTGCTTTCATGTGGAGGGGTGTCAAATACACCTGGAATCAACTGCCCCAGGGGTGTAAACACAGCCCTACTGTCTGTCATGGATGGATCCAGACTGCCCTGGAAATGGGTGATGCCCCTGAACACTACAATATATCGACAACATAATTGTGTGGAGCAAGAAGGCAGAAGAAGTATTTGATAAGGGAAAAAGAATAATTTAGATTCTTCTGAAAGCTGAGTTTGCCATAAAGAAAAGCAAGGTCAAAGGACCTGCACAGAAGATTAAGTTCTTGGGAATAAAATGGCAGGATGGACACCATCATGACCCTATGGATGTGGTCAACAAGACAGCAACTATGTCTCCACTAGCTAACAAGAAGGAAGCACAAACTTTCCTAAGCCTTGTAGGGTTCTGGAGAATGCACATTCCAGGTTATAGCTGGAAGACGAACCATTTTGAGTGGGGCCTTGAACAGCAACAGGCCTTTGAGCAGATCAAATTTGGAATAGCTCATGCAGTAGCTCTTGGGCCTGTTCAGACAGGACCAGCCATGCAAAATATACTCTACACTGCAGCTGGGGAACATGGTCCCACCTGCAGCCTCTGGCAAAGGACATCAGGAGAAACCTGAGGTCGATCATTAGGGTTTTGGAGCTGGAGAGATCAGAAGCCCACTATACTCCAACTGAAAAAGATATTAGCAGCCTATGAGGGGATTTGAACTGCCTCAGAGGTCGTTGGGACAGAAGTGTGTCTCCTCTTAGCACTGCAATTGCCCATGCTACACTGGATGTTCATGTAGCAGATTTTCTGAGAGAAGGAGGCCACGATCTGTATTTGGAATGAGATATTGAACTACCCAGCTGAAGCCTGCCTGGCTGAGCCTTGGCCTTGAAGGCCTTGAGGCCTTGAAGCTGTTGCGCAGGTGAAATTAATTGTGGCGCAGAAGAAATTAGATGTTAAGGTAGTAATGTTAGATAGTGGGTTTTCTGAAGGTCAGTGAGAGCAATTATTAGTGGGCACGTTTAGCCACCTTAAAAGCAAAATTAAACAGTGTTTGTTTGCATTCTTTCTGTGCTGTATGCCAATAGAAATGTCGCTCTAATTATAAACTATATAGAACTGTATATAACCTGCCATCTTAAGCAGAATAAATGGAGAACGTGTGATTAACCATATTGGTTGGATCATATGTTGCTCCCGGCTCAACCTCTCCTTATCTTAGGGCCTCCCTGCAACATTTTTGGTGCCTGAACTAGGGACCTTACGCCTAAATACGGAATTGTTTGTTTGAACCCAGGATTTTTCGCCTCAACGCGGTTGTCTGATGCAAAGCGGCAGGTTTGCACCCTGACGCAGTTTTTTTAAGCAGACCTGCAGGTTTGGACCCTGCAGTGGATCTGGATTCGCCTAAACGCGGTTGTTTGATGCATCAGTTCGTTTAAATACGGAATGGCTTGTTTGAAAACAGGACTGAAAGACTCCACTTGGTTCGGGACCCTAAAAACGACCGAACCGAGATACAGAGCAGAGAGGTTGAGACCACGGAGGTCAACTGTTTCATGTAAAGAGCGGCAGCACCCCGTGGAAGAAGGTAAGCTGCACTGGGGAACGGAGACAGAATTAGCCATGAATGCCAATGTGAGCAGCACAGTGCGGCTCCTTTTAAATATCCTCTCTAAGAGAGGTCAGAGAGTGAAAGGAAGTGATCTAGAACAGTTAGCCCTATGGGCCAGAAGTAAAGGGAAATTACATAAGCCGTCCTTGGTGTCTAGTGCCACAGAATGGCGAGACCTTGGAGATCTTTTGTGGGACGCTGTGATTTCCGGTGAGAAAGATGGCAAAATCGCCCAGGAGCTGGGTGCTGCATTGAAAAAGGTTTTACAGACCTTGCAAGTTGGTTCCGCTGAACAAAAAACAGTTGAACCGGCCATCCAGGCTCCGGAGGGACGATGGGGGAGAAGGAGCGCGCGGCGGCAGCGCGGGCTGCGAGACGAGCAGCGCAAGCGGAAAGCTGGAAACTACAAACCCCAGAAACCCTTGAGCCTGGTGCGGGCGCAGGCGTGCATCACGCAACATGCAGCCCAAGCCGCGGGATCGCTCCGAGCGGGTCAAACCCCGACAAAGAGCGAGATGGGGCAGCTGCCGGACCCTGGGGGCGCGGTGAAAGATGAGGAGGCAGACGAAGCTGAAGGTGGAGCGGGGCTGGCCCAAGTGACGCGGCAAGGAGGCGGAACGCGAGGCGGAGACGGGAGCGAAGCGGCCGCGCAGGGGGAGCCCCCCGACCGGATGCATGCATGGAGCGGCACTGAGCGAGACGGCGCGCTCTCTCCCTCCCATTGGGAGGGGGGAGCGGGCCCCACTACACATGACATCAGCGGTGGCAGAGGCTGCAGGCAGGGAGATGCACGCCACAGCAGTGGCACAATGTCCCCTCCCGCAGACTCTGACTTAGAGACTTCAGAGACTGAAAGTCCCGTTTCCAATTCCCAAGGCACGCAGCAGTCGCAGAAAAAAANAAAAAAAAAAGAAAAAAAAAGTGCAATGTGCAAATGAATTACAAAAAATAATAACCAAGCTCGCTGAGCTTTTGAGCCGACAAGACCAATTAAAAAAGTGAACCATCCTAGCCACTCTTCCTCAAAGTAGCCCAGTGGATGAAATGTTAATAAGAGCCACTTGTGCTGAACAAAACAACCAAGCTGCAGCGTTCACAGCAGCCATTTAAGATGCCATGCAGGAGCAAGAACACATCATTGTAGCTGCTTTGTTAAGTGGCAAAGTTAATATTTCCATCCACAAGCAGCATTTTGATATTATCAGTCCAGATTCCTCAACTCTTTCTTTCAGCAAAAGTGCTGCACAGGAATCATGTGCTGCACAAAAGTTCCAGATTTCCACTCCTCATCCAGAAGAAGAAGAGATGCCTGAAATACCAGTAACCCTCAGATCAAAAAGAAATGCATTCATGTTTTAGCATTTTGTTGATATTAGAAGAAATTTTTATGTGGTTTGTTTTGAGTTTAAATTTAAGTATAAGTTAATTTATTTGTTAAGTATAAGTTGAATTTAAGATTAAGCAGAAATAAGACTGCTTTGATGGAAACAGCTGTGATGAAATACTGAGATGTGTCATTTGTTCGTGAATGGAAGAAGACAAGGTTTTTACATTGTTATAGGTTGTAAGCTATTTTGTAAGGTTTTTGTGTTTGATTTTAAAATAATAAGTAAGTTAAAGTAAATTAAGTTAAAGATAATAAGTTTTAAGTAATAAGTATTGTGAGGCTGTTAACTTTTTATATTTGTAGTTGATTTTTATATGTGTTTTAACATCTCTTTTTTGTAACTGGCTAAAAAATATGTATCATGATACATTTTAGGATTCTTCTTTATAGTCTTTTTTTTAGTTGTTTAAGAATTTTATAATTACTATTTTTAAGAGCTTTGTTTTAAAAATTTATTAAAAGATATCACTCTAGATAAAGCCAGGTCTTGGCCACACCTTGACTTTAACTAGAGGAAATGTGTTTTACCAACAAAATCAGATGTTTTCTGCACCAAAAAATTAGATACAAGTCACTTTGACTTGATAATTGGACCTCATCAATGACAGCTGAACAGATTTTTGAAGTGAACTTGGGAGCCTTGCTTGAGAAAGGATGCCAAGATCTTCACTGGAAAGTTTTTCAGCTGTTGCAGAATCTGGGACAATGAAATAACATTTTGATAATTAAAAATCATTTAAATTTACATGTGTTGTTGTTAACTGTCATAAATTGTTTGTTATTTGAAGCATTTTAAGGTGTTGAGTTTGAACTTCTCCCTGAAAGATTTTAGTTTTAACAAGAATTGTGCATTTTTCATCAAAGTACACCTTTTTACTAACCTATGGGAAAGAGCTTGCTTGTGTTTCTGTAGAAACAGAACACAGATAAATTCCTGTGAAGAGAATGGAAATCATGTCAAGCACAGAACCTCTGATAGCCTTGAGAATGAAGAAGTGAGCACACAGAAGTGAACCACTATCAAAACTGCAACCATCTTTTTGTTCTGTGTGCAAGGACCTTTGAACTTAAGTTGTATGAACCTGCCTGACCGTTCTCAATCAATCTACAAGCAGTTCTCACAGCTGAGAAGTAACATGAGAAAGCTTGTAGTTGTTAATATTCCTTTTATTAGTTAGATCCAGGATCACATTCATTTTGGTGTCATTGTTTTTATTGTTATTATAGTTATTTAAGTTGTTATGCCTTGTTTGTTAAATTGTATGCAAAAATTAGTTGGCCATGCCTTCAACTCAGTCTGTGTAGTTCAAAAGAAAAAGGGGGATTTGTAGCAGATTTTCTGAGAGAAGGAGGCCACGATCTGTATTTGGAATGAGATATTGAACTACCCAGCTGATGCCTGCCTGGCTGAGCCTTGACCTTGAAGGCCTTGAGGCCTTGAAGCTGTTGCGCAGGTGAAATTAATTGTGGCGCAGAAGAAATTAGATGTAATGTTAGATAGTGGGTTTTCTGAAGGTCACTGAGAGCAATTATTAGTGGGCACATTTAGCCACCTTAAAAGCAAAATTAAACAGTGTTTGTTTGCATTCTTTCTGTGGTGTATGCCAATAGAAATGTCGCTCTAATTATAAACTATATAGAACTGTATATAACCTGCCATCTTAAGCAGAATAAACGGAGAATGCGTGATTAAGCATATTGGTTGGATCATATGTTGCTCCTGGCTCAACCTCTCCTAATCTTAGAGCCTCCCTGCAACATGTTCAGAATAAATAAATATCCCCAATGTAGCGGTGCAGAATTTGGCTTTCAATGTTTGATATACTTTGTAACATGTTCATATTGGTTTGTCCCAATCCCCCCCCAAAACCTCCTAGTGGTGTGGCCCTTGAGTTCCCCGGTGTCAATCACTTTGTAAGGTCTAGAAAATTCTGGGGAAAAGGCCCTGGGATTCGTCTGGGTACATGAGTGACACCTTCTTCCATTGTTGTGTTAAGTTTCTGTGCTGGGTTACACCCCCCCTCCCCCCCGGTCATTCGTGCTGAGCTCCTTTCTGTCTGGGAGCCGTCCCCACATTTAAGTGGGGTGCTTTGTCTCTCCCGACACTCTTGCATCAGGGGTTCAGCCCGTTCACCTGAGCTCCTGAACCTTCTGCCTCCCTGAACTGACATCTGCTCGTGGGAGGTAATAAAACCTTCTAAAACTTAGCAAAAGCCCGCTCATTTCTTCCACGCCGCATTCCATGCTTCAGCCTGAGATCCAGGACCAGCAAACCTCTGACATATAGAATCCCGGGGGCCAGCTAGCCAGTGAAGCAGCCCCAGAAAGCGGACTTCTATACCTGGCGCTCCAATGTCGGGGCAATCGAACCCCAACACCAGAGGGACTGAATCTCAGCAAAGACATCCAAGAGAAGCACGAGGCTTCAGGGTGTTTGAAAAAGCATGAGAAGCAAGGCTGCCACCATGTGGTTCATCTCAACGGGACCAACGGAATTGAGTGCACCTCGAAAATCCAGGTGAAGGATTGAAGACAATTAACTCTTTGGCGAGCTTTGCACTGCTGAAAAAACCACATCCAGCAGAAAAAGGGTAGCTCCCCAGCACCAGGGAGTCCTTTTACGGCATGTGAAATCCCCACCGCAAATTCCTCTCTCTTCATTAGACAGTTAGTATTCGTTGCTCTTTTGAGTAACTTTGGGTTCCTACTGGAACAAGGCTTAAAGCCTAGGGTCCTTTTTCCTTGGACGGTAAAGGAAACTGTGGGTCCTTTTCTCCTGGACGATAAGGAGAATGTGGAAATCGATTGGGCAATCGTAGATTTGCGAAAGTGCATTTCTTTTTTGAGAAAACTGTCTGTGAAAACTTTTTCTCTCTTTTTTTTTCTCTTTGTGGGGCCAAGTAACTGCTCGGGGCAAGCTTTTCTTTCTCTTTTGTTCTCAACAGCGATTCGCGGGCTGCCTCAGGCGCAGTCACCCCCCTCCCCCCTCTCTACCTGGTGGGAGTGCGTGTGGCTGAATGTAACTTTTTCTGCTTTTCACGGTGTGTGGATTCAGCTCGGCCGCAGTGCCGGGTCGCGGGTCCCGTTCTCCCTGTCTCTCTTGGGCGAGAGAGAGCCAACCTCCTCCCCCAGAGCACGTGAAAAAGCAGTGGGCCCCTCCCCCCCCGGACGAGATGGCAGACGCAGTTTTGGCAGTGACTGCAGGGACCGAGCGCCCCAGTCCCCAGCCCGCGTGGCAGGGGCTCGGCTCGGACACTCCCCTGTGCGGCCCCACGCTGGAACATGCGGTCAAGCAAATATGGCGGAGGCCACATGTGCCGNCCCGTTCCCTTCCCCCCCCCTCAGATTCTGAGACTGACTGCAGTGATATTGAACCACAAAATTCAAACTCCAGCCTCATTCCTACCATCACTCCAGTTACATACCAGCGAGCTGGGGTGGAACCATGATTGCAGAATGGAAACCTATAACACAATCTGCAATCAAAGACCTGTGCAAGGCTTTGACAGAATATGGAAAAAATACCGCTTTTTTTAAAGGCTGTTTAAATGCTCATTTGTTAAGAACAACAGTTGTCCCAGCTGATCTAAAATACTTAATTGAATGCCTTAGTGAAGAGGCAGAATATGAATTATCGTTGGCATTGTGGAAAAGTTATTTAAAAGAAATTCTTTCTGATTTGTTGCAAAATACTACAATTGCCGTGGATTCCAACAACAAACCCATCGCCCTTGATCACTTGTGTGGTGAGGGAGAGTGGCAATTAGCTGAGACACAAGCATCTGATATTCCTGTTCTTGTTTTGGACTGAATTAAAGATGCTGCAATTAAGGCATTTTTCCGTATTCAACCTCATGGTCCTTTGCCACCCTATGACAGTATCTACCAAGGCATCAACGAACCATTCGTGCAATTCATTAATAAATTTTCCAAGGCTGTTGAAGTAGAAGCACCACAGCCAGACTTAAAAAGAAAATTGGTGGAACAAATGTCTCTCTCACACTCCAATGAGAAGTGTTGGGCAGCAATTTTAACTCTGCCCATGAGCCCTCGGCCGACACTTCAAGACATGTAAAAGGTTTGTGAGGAAAAGGTGCCTTGGATGAGCCTGTCAACAAATCACCAAGGGAAAAGAACTAATGTCAAATCTGTTGCTGTTGCAGACACGGAAGGGTCTAACACCTTACCTGCTACCTACTCCTCGACCCAAAAACGGCGCTCCTTTAAACCCAATGTTGATCGACCGTGTGCATTGTGTGGGGAAAAAGGGCATTGGTGCCAAAACTGTCCTCTCAAAAAAGAATTTGATAAATTCAAAGAAAAAGGGGGAGGAGAGGGTGGAAAGGGAGACAAACACTCAAAAGCCCCTCAAAAAAACTAAAGCTGGAGCGTGGTGCCATCCAGCACGAAGATAAAATGTGGATGGCCCGGGAAAAAGGGGGGAAAGATGAAGATGTAAATAATAATAACATTTTTTCTTTGTGTAAGCAGGATTTAACTCCAGCTTCTTCTGAAAGCACAGAGCCAGATTTGAGTGTTCCATGAGACCTGATAAAGCCAATTTTAACAACTGCCTCATTGTATGAGCCTTTCAGACTGAGCCTAACCGAGCCACTGCTTCTGAGTGACACTGACTGGCGCTTTGTCTCTGTTAGCTCAGTGAAGGGAACCTGGTCAAAGATTCAAGGGAACTTCGTGGTCATTGGGGACTGTAAGTACACCCCTTTGGACATTGAGGTTGCTCCTGCAAGACTGTCATCTAATCCTGAGCGCCTGGTTGTCTGGTTGCACTGCACAAACCCACCTGTGTTTCTTCCCAAAGGGCAAATAATTGCCCAATTAATGCCTATTTCATGTCCATCTACAAGTGGAAACAGTAAAACAATAAATACTGTTCTGATAATAGGGAAAGACAAACCCAAGGAAGAATGCAAACTGACAATGGGTGGGGAAACTGCGTCCATCAAGGCTGTCTGGGACACAGGGGAACACATTACTGTGGTCCCGGAGAAAGACTGGCCATCACATTGGCCTTTACAAAGCGTGGGTGGACACGTCCAGGGTATAAGGGGCCTTCAATTAGCAAAACAATCCAAAAATGTGGTACAAATTGAAGGACCGAATGGGCAATTGGCTAATCTCTGCCCCTTCATTTTAGACTACAAGGAACCCTTGCTGGGGAGAGACCTAATGGCCCAATGGGGAGTCACAATGCACATTCCTGATCACTCACAAAATTTTCAAGTGGCGGTCACTGAGAAGCGCCCCCCCAAAAGCTGAAATGGAAAACAGAAAAGCCTGTTTGGGTGGAGCAGTGGCCACTTTCAAAACAAAAATTAGAGGCACTGAATGACCTTGTAAAAGAACAATTGGAAAAGGCCCACATCGAGGAAACCACTTCTCTGTGGAATTCCCCGGTGCTTGTCATCCAAAAATCTGACAAAACCAGATGGAGGCTTTTACAAGACCTTCGCCAAATTAATAATGTGATTGAAGAAATGGGTTCTCTCCAGCAAGGGATACCCTCCCCTACAATGATCCCTCGAGATTGGAATTTAGCTGTCATTGATATCAAAGATGGTTTTTTTCAAATCCCCCTACACCCTGACGATGTTCCGTGTTTCGCATTCTCGGTGCCCACTCTAAAACGGGAAGCCCCGAGGAAGAGATATCATTGGACAGTATTGCCTCAGGGAATGAGGAACTCCCCAATGATTTGCCAGTGGTACGTCTCTTCCTTGCTGTCCCCTGTACGTGCAGCAGCAGAAAAAGCCATCATCCATCATTATATGGATGACGTGCTTGTTTGTGCCCCCAGTGAAGACCTGCTGACCCATGCGCTTGACCTGACAGTCGATGCACTGATTGCTGCAGGATTTGAGTTGCAGGAATCAAAAATTCAACGGATGCCACCTTGGAAATATTTGGGCTTGGAAATTGGTAAGCGGACAATTAAACCACAGAAATTGGCAATTAAAACCAAAATTGAAACCCTCGCAGATGCCCATCAGCTGTGTGG
>VZDJ01000164.1:64786-80354 GCA_008694505.1 Cyanoderma ruficeps
CCCCAAACCCTCCTGATGGTATGGTCCCTGACCCCTTTCTGTCAATCGCCATGCTAGAATTAGAAAATTCTGGGGAGGAAGCCCCTGATTTGTCCAGGTAAATTAGATGCCACCTACATCTATTGTCTTTATAATACACCTTACTATCAATTGGTCCCTGGCCCTTCCCTGCCCAAGAGATGCCCCTGGTACTTAAGGTATGCCCAGAGGAATTTCCTCTCTCTTGCACTTGGGATCTAGGACCCTCTCTGCCTTCCATCTGCCCTTGAGAGGTTTCCTGGAGAAATAAACCATCCAAACCCAGCGAGAGCCACTCTTTTTTCACACGCCGCATTCCACGCTTCGGCCTGAGATCCAGGAATGGAAGGGTGAGCTATTTATAGCCCGATGAGCCCATGAAACATTGGGACATCAAGGAAGAGATGCCACATACAGATGGGCTTGTGATCGAGGGGTGGACCTGACCATGGAGGCCATCACACAGTGTTATACATGAGTAATGGGATGATTGGGTCTTGTAATTAGGGGATGAATATTATGTGTATGTTAAGAGAAGTTTTATTGATGTATAGTTAGGTTATTGTGATTTGTTGTTTGGATGTCCTCTGTTCTCCCCATAGTTCACTTTCCCCCCCTCTGTGTGGTTGCCAAGGGACAGCCTTAGTAGTTGGGACATGTGGAAGGAGGGCGTGTACATGTGCCCCTTGCCTGGGGCATTTGGGAGGAGGGAAGACTTGCTACTAGGAGGCACAGCATGACAACACCTGACCTCCAATCAAGTTGCAAGAAAGTAGTGTCCACCAATGGACGACGAAGAAGAGTTGACTGGCAGACTTTGAGAGGGGCCAGGGTTGGCTGATGCAACTCCAAGGGGTATAAAAGATTCATTTTGTAAACAAGCACATGGCAGCAAAGTCATGCGCTTCCAGCGCACTGTAATTTTTCCTTATTCGCTCCTTTGTTGTATTTTGTTAAAATTTTTAATAAACCTTTGAAATTTTTAAAAGTGAGACTTGTTTCTCAAACACAGGTTATTCAGAAATGTGAAGTGTGCTGCAATCAAGCCAGCCACGCAAATAAAATCTCTTTGGAATAGAGGGCAGTGGGTGGGTTTCTGATGTGGTGAGGCCTGGCAAATTGACTATATTGGATCACTGCCATGAATATGCCAAGGCAAGAACTACATACCTTGGTGGAGGCAACAACTGGCTGGCTGGTGACACCCTGTAAACCATGTTGTTGGAAATGCTACAAAGGTTAAAATGTTTTATGTAGCTTTAGTCAGTTTTGTTCATCCTTGCCATGGGGGATGGGGGGGGTGGGGGGGGGGGAAGGAATTGAAATTTCTTTTCAGGGGATTGGTCCACCAGGTGAGGTCTGATGAGCTTAACATCTCAACAGACTGGGAGTAGCACAGAAGATACACAAAAGATAACAACCATATCAATGACTATTAAGGACCACCAACTCCACACATCACCCCTGGCATGGTTGGATACACCTGGTCTGGGAAAAGAGATAAGAATGAGGACCTAATTAGCATCGAAAGCAAAGAGATCAGTAGCCAATAGGAAACCAAATACTAAGAACTGCGTAACTTGGGACCAATGAACATTGAACCAATGGATTTCTATGGGTTTTGACTGTATAAGTATCTGAATAATCTAGTAAAATTCATGTGTCATGGACTGATTTTCTCTGCAGAACCTGGGTTATGTGTGGATGAAATGATTTCTGCTGGACACTGTGCTGGTTTTGCATTAATTGACATTTGGTGAGGAGGGAAGAAGCCACCCACAGAAATGATTTTTCTAAGAGAAGCTGCCAGCAGTTTCCTCTGTGCCTGACAAAATAAATCAGTGGTTAGTTTGAATGTTGACAACCTGTTAAATCAATTAAAGAGCTGAATATGCCACTGTGAGATTCACATTTTAAGACCAACAAGCCCAGGAAAAGTGTCTTTTTCTTCCAGTCTGGGAACAGGTAACAGGCTGGCCTGACCCCCTCCATGCAGCCGTGCTGGGGTGGGTGGGGTCTGCCGAGGGGCTGTGTTGCCCGAGTTTTTCTGTTCTTTCTCTTTCTGTAGAACGTTCACACGCAGCCTGATGTAAATAAAATCTATTCTTAGAATGTTTACATACTTCTCCTGTGAGAGAAGAAATGAGTGATGGTGCTATTCACCATCCAGGTCGAAGGGGTGGTGACCTGTGTAGCCAATCCCTTGACCTCTGTACATATTTATAAATATTGGAGTCAAAATAAAGATAAGTAGACAGCTTTGTACAACTTCTGTCTCTGGAGCCTCTCTCAGTGTTCCTAAATTGGGACATGCCCAGCTTCACCCTGCGACAGGGCTGGGCCCCTTCCCAGAGAGCCCGCTGAGCCCCGTGTTGGCTGGGCCAGGCCCCAGTGGCTTCCAGGCAGCGGGAGGGGAAGCCGAGGTGCCCCGGCCAAGGCAGGGCCAGGTTGCGGCTGTTAACATCTTGCCGCCGGGCCAGTTTCCCCCCCATCACAGTCATGCTGGCCAAGGGCTGGAATTAAACACAGTACAGGCCTGAGACCAGCCACTTGCCCAGAGTGGCTGCTGCCATTCTGGCCGGGCCCCCTGAGATCCTGACACAGCCCCCAGTGCAGCCTGAATCTATCACTGTGACTGCTTTGGCCACCGCCCGGCAGAAAACAATCATGACCATTTGCAGGCTCCAGGCGAGATATTAAGTCTTTTACTACACAGATGAAACTTGAAAAGCATCGATACTCTCTCAAGTGAGAGAAAAGGACAGAGTGAAGACACTTAGAGAAACAACATGAAGACACCAAGGTCAGTAAAGAAGTCAAGTCCCAGATGGGAGGGGAATGAGGAGATGCCTTAGTCTTAGGCTGAAATTCTTTTGTAAGGCTATGGTAATAGACTGTTGTTGCCCTGAGCTTTCTGTCTTTTTGTCTTTCTGTAGAACTGTCTCACGCAGCTTCATGAAAACAATGTCTATTCTTAGAATGTTTACATACTTCTCCTGTGAGAGAAGAAATGCTTGATGGTGATGTCCACCATCCAGGTTGAAGAGGTGGCGACCTGTCCAGCCAATCTCTTGACCTCTGTACATATGTATAAAAACTGGAATCAGATTTGAATTAAAGGAGAGTTTTCCAAAGCAGCCATGGTGTGAGTTTCATTTCAGTGTTCCTGAAATTGGGACACGCCCAGCTTCAGCCCGCAACATCTGGCGACCCCTGCCGTGTGAGAACTGCAGCCTGTGTGTGTGGATCTTTCACACTGCCGTGCATCTGAAAGAAAGGGTAAGAAATGACTGCCTTTATCACAGATAGTGCTCTCGTGCTAGACCGTTGGTTTACAGTCCTGGAGAGGGAGGAATCCTCTGTTTTTGCAGAGGAATTCCAGCTGTTGTTTTTGTTGCGAGGATTCGTGGTTTCCTCGGCAATCCTGATATCGCTTTCTCTCTGTCAGAATGGGAGAACGTTGGAAGCTGTTTGCTTCAGGCCTGTGCCAGAGAGAACGATGGACATTTGTCGAAGCTGGTTCATACCTGGAAGTGGGTTGACGAGCTCCTATGTGGCTCGCAATCCATTTCCGAGGCTCTGAGCCAAGAAGGCTATGTTCTCATTTCCTCTCCCGAGCTCAGGGAGGAGGGGGAGGCTGATGGCCCCCTCAGCGACAGTGGGCAAGGGCCAGAACCTGCGGCCACACCCCTTCGTAGGTGCAGCAGTGATGGGGATCTGCCCGTGTGTGGCAAGACCACACGGACCAATTTTGCGGGCGGGAGGTCCCCGCGCGGGATCTTGCCAGTGTCAGCCCGCTGTGAGCGGGAAGCGAAGGCGTGTGGGGCTTGTGATAGCCCCGAGGGGCTGGCACTGCCGGTGTGCCCGGAACCGTGGCAGCAGCACCGGCGGCGCAGGATTTGTGTGTCACCTCTCCCATCCCTTTGTGCCTTCCTGGCATTGGCGCCTCCGGTCGCGCACCTGGATTCTGCGGGGAAAAGCATGACGGCAGATTGTCCCCACTGCAGAATTTCTACTAGGTACACAGTGAAAGGGAACAGCGGCCAGGCAAGGAGCAAGGGGAGGAGGACTCGGCCCCCCGCTCTGCGCAGGCGCAGTCGCACTCTGTGCAGGACTGCGCACTCCAGGAAAACGGCTGAGAAGACCTCCCCCCGGCGGGGGAGGAATACATCTGAAATTGGAGTCCACGGGCCAGGCAGACTTTTCTTCGGGGCTCTGCTGGAGCCGCCGCCCACCGCAGATGAGTCGCTGAGAGGGTGGAGGCAGGGGTGGGGCTCGGCAGGCTTCCGAGCTGTGAGCCCCTCCCATTCCCCCCTCGATTCCCCCAGGAAAGAGGAGCCTGGCGCTGCTGTGAGCCCGCGGGACACGCACACCCCCCCACTGCTTCGTTCCCCCCCCCCCGCAGTGAGACAGAGCAGACCCGCCCGCACAGCCGCCTGTAAGGCGGAGGCGAGGTCTCGTTCTGTGTTTGTTTTCAAGGGGAGGGATGGCACGGCCAGGGACGGGCCGGTGTTTACTTCAGGCAAAGGGTCCCAAGCAGATGGGTCCCCTTCAGCTGGCCGCTGGACACTGCCTCCGTGCCAGGTGACGGTTGGGCCGTGGGACCGCACACGGTTTTGGGTTGAGGTCTGGACCTAGATTGAAGCAGTCAATGGTTGGGGCTCGTCACGGCGCGCCCTGCAGGGCAGAGATGGATCATCTAGCTCTGCAATTGTGGTGAGACGGGATCTCGTTCCTGCCCCTGTGCTGTCTGAGCAGAATTCGGAGGACGATGATGTCCCGAACGGCAGTTTGAAAGCTTTCCCTGCAATCCGGGAAGCTGGTTGCAGAAAACATGATAATTTGTCTTGGCAGGCAGTGGTTGATCTCCGTGATAGGGTTGGAAAATACGGTCTGGCGTCTTCCGAGACGATGCAGTTTCTAAGACTGATAGACACAGATGTGTTACCACCCTATGACATTTGGTGCCTGGGCAAGGCTCTCTTTCAGCCTGTCGAATATGACCTGTTTGAGTCTAAGTGGACTCAGTTGGCTGAAAGGACTGCAGCACAGAATCTGCAAGCTCGTCAAGATGACCCTAGGTATGGGGTCGGGCCAGATGTGCTGCTGGGTGTAGGTGAATTTGCTGATGTAAACAGACAGGTCAACTATGACCCATTGGTACTGGAGCAGTGCCAAAAGGTTGGCATGACAGCTTTGGTGCAGATGATAGAAATGTCAGCTCCAAAACAGCCGTTTGCCACAATTAGGCTGATAAACCTTTCTTGCAGTTTCCAGAGAGGCTGACAACGTCAGTTGAGCGACAGGTGCCAGATCTTTCTGCCAGAACGTCATTTCTCCAGTTCGTGGCAAGGAGCAACTGCAATATGGAGTGTAGGAAGATCATTGAAGCCCTCCCAGGTGATCCTACGCGCACTCAAATGGCTGAGGCTTGTGTAAAAATGGGCACCACAGGTGGAAAGGTGGCTGCCATGGTTGCCACTCTGCGTCCACCCTGGAAGGGGCAGCGGAGTGGCAAGCAGACACAGGCAAATGTTCAGGCCAGCAAGAAGAAAGGGAAGGAAGGGAAAAAGGGAACTTTTCCATCATTTCTCTGTGGACGGTGTGGAAGGCCAAATCACACAGCCGAGGCCTGTAAGGCAACGGTCCATGTGAACGGCCAGCCTCTTTCAGGGCCGGGAAACGTGAAGCGCAGCGCGAAGGGAAAGCGTGCTCAGACACAAATGCATTCCCAGACCCTGGTGCCGATGGAGATTTGCTGGGCAAACTTGCAGCCAGCACCCGTGGTTCAGCAGGCCTAGATGTCTGCACTGCTGAAACAGTTGTCATAGAGGACAACGCAGTGCATAAAGTCCCTCTGGATGCCTTTGGTCACCTGGGAGATGGTATGAGTGCCCTTCTTATGGGCAGGTCTAGTACCACCACTCAGGCTATCATTGTGCATCTGGGTCTCGTGGATGCAGATTACACGGGAAGGATTTATGCCATGGTTTTCACGTCCACTCCCCCCCTTACTATCCCAGAGAAAACAAGAATTGCTCAACTTGTGCCTTTTAAGTCCTCTGTTCGCAGGGCAGAGTCTCAGGAGAGAGGAGATGGCAGCTTCGGATCCACCGGGCCGCCTCAGGTCTTCTGGACTGTTGTTGCGCTGAGTTTTCTGTCTTTTTGTCTTTCTGTAGAACTGTCTCACGCAGCTTCATGAAAACAATGTCTATTTTTAGAATGTTTACATACTTCTCCTGTGAGAGAAGAAATGCTTGATGGTGATGTCCACCATCCAGGTTGAAGAGGTGGCGACCTGTCCAGCCAATCTCTTGACCTCTGTACATATGTATAAAAACTGGAATCAGATTTGAATTAAAGTAGAGTTTTCCAAAGAAGCCGTGGTGTGAGTTTCATTTCCGTGTTCCAGAAATTGGGACTTGCCCAGCTTCGGCCCACAACATCTGGTGACCCCCGAATGTGTGAGGACAGCAGCCCAAGCAACAGACTGTTGCTCTGGGCGAGAACCGTCCCAAAAAGACGTGCACCCTGTCCATTCCTGGTGCAAAGCCATCGAAAATTCACCTCTGCGGACTCCTGGATACAGATGCACACATTTCAATTGTGTCCATTGCTGCTTGGCCGCCGAATTGGCCTTTGGACCAGGTGACAACGTCTGTTTCAGGTCTGGGAGGAGTGAGGCAGTGCTACGTGAGCCAGAAGCAGGTGGCAATCACGAACCCGGACGGTCAGACAGCCATGGTTTGCCCCCATGTCACCAAAACCTCTGAGAACCTTTGGGGAAGGGATTGTCTGGCCGCGTGGGGGGTGAAATTGGTGACGGATTTTTGATCGGGGCCACTGCGCAGAAGGGCGCAGAGTGTCCGACACCTCTTATCTGGTGGCTGACGGACAAACCCATTTGGGAACCCCAGTGGCCCCTTCCTCAAGATAAATTAGTCACCCTTCATGATTTGGTGCAGGAACAGTTGGACCAGGGTCATTTGGAACCTTCTACCAGTCCCTGGAACACTCCTGTGTTCTGCATCAAAAAGAAGTCTGGGAAATGGAGGCTGCTATAAGACCTCCGAAAGGTGAATGCAGTGATGGAAAGCATGGGGACGCTGCAGGCTGGTATGCCGTCGCCCGCCATGCTTCCATCAGAATGGCCGGTCCTCGTTGTGGATCTGAAGGATTGGTTTTTAACGATTCCTTTGCATCCCAATGACAGACCAAAATTTGCCCTCTCGGTGCCAGCAATTAACAATGCTGAGCCCCCAACTCAGTATCAATGGAGAGTGTTGCCTCAAGGCATGCGAAATTCCCCAAGCCTGTGCCAGTGGTTTGTGGCTCGAGTCTTGTCTGGAGTTCGCAAGCAATTTCCTAATGCCCAAATTTATCATTACATGAATGACATCCTGTTGGCTGCGTCCACCCAGGATGAGTTGCAGAGGATTCAGCCTCAGGTGGTCCATGTTTTGCATTCTCATGGGCTGCAAGTGGCTCTGGAAATAGTTCAGCAGGAACCACCATGGAAGTATCTGGGTCTCAAGATCTTGGAACGCACAATTCAGCATCAAGAGGTGCAATTTGTGCAATCGGTGCGCACATTGAATGATGCCCAGAAATTGGAGGGTGTCATCAATTGGTTACGTCCATATTTGGGACTAACCACAGCACAGTTGTCTCCTCTGTTTGATTTGTTAAAGGGAGACGCTGATTTGAAATCACCTCGGACATTGACCCAGGAGGCACGTCAGGTGCTTGAGGAGGTTCAGCGAGCTGTTTCAGCTCAACAGGTTAATCGCATTGATCCCTCCACTGATGTCACTGTATTCGTCACCACTCCAGATTTACATCCCACAGCCATAGTTGGCCAATGGAGTGACAAGTGGTCTGACCCCTTGCATGTCCTGGAATGGGTTTTCTTGCCTCATCAGCCACAGAAAACAGTGACAGCGCTGTTCGAGCTCATTGCTCGTTTGATAGTCAAATGCTGACAACAGTGTTTGCAATTGATGGGTGCAGACCCTGCACAGATTGTGCTCCCAGCATCATGGGAAGAATTCGAGTGGAGTCTTGCAAACAGTGTGTCACTGCAAAGTGCTCTGGAATGTTTTACAGGGCAGATCACATATCATCTGCCCAGCCACAGGCTGCTGCACGTGGCAAAATCTGTGCAAATTTCTTTGTGGCCCAAAACCAGCCAGGAACCAGTGCAAGGACCCACCGTCTTCACGGATGTGTCGGGAAAAACAGGAAAGGCCATTGTCACTTGGAAGGATGGATCTGAGTGGAAGGTCCTGGAAGGCCATCAGGACGGGTCAGCCCAGTTGGTTGAATTGAGGGCTGCTGTTATGGGTTTTCAGGAATTTTCCCAGCAACCCTTCAATTTGATCACGGATTCAGCTTACGTGGCCAACATTGCCCAGCAGTTGGGTCATTCAGTATTGAAGGAAGTCAGTAATCCTGTCTTGTTTCATTTACTGGAGACCTTGTGGTGTGCAATTCGGGACAGGCTTCATCCCTATTATGTTCTGCATGTACGAAGCCACACTAACTTGCCTGGATTTGTAGCAGAAGGTAACGTGAGGGCTGACAAGCTGGCCAACCCAGTGTGGGTGGCCCCTCAGCCTGATACACTCACGCAGGCCAAGGCATCACATGGGTTTTTCCACCAAAACGTGCATACGTCGCCGAAGCAGTTCCAGTTGATGCCAACTGAGGCCCGTGACATTGTCGAGTCCTGTGATGACTGTCACGCGGTTGCTGCACCTTTGCCAGCAGGGGTGAATCCCAGGGGCCTTAAGGCTTTGGAACTTTGGCAGACGGATGTCACTCAGATTGCCGAGTTCGGCCGGCTCAAGTATGTGCATGTTACGGTGGACACGTTCTCCTCTGCTATGTGGGCTTCGGCCCACATGGGAGAAAAGACCCGAGATGTCATTGCCCACTGGAGGCAGGCCTTTGCCGTCCTAGGCATACCTTCTGCTGTCAAGACTGACAATGGTCCTGCTTACGCATCACAGAAGGTGCGGCAGTTCCTGCAATTGTGGGGTGTTTCTCATAATTTTGGGATGCCTCATTCTCCCACAGGCCAGGCAATTGTAGAACGCACTCATGGTACACTCAAGCGTGTTCTTCGAAAACAAAAATGGGGAATGCAGGGTGAAATCCCGCACAGTCGGTTGCAAAAGGCTTTGTACACAATCAATCACCTCACGGTGCCGCAGAACTCAAATAACCCTGTTTTCTTGAATCACCACCTTTCATTACAGGCTTCGGATGAGACGCATCAGCCTCGAGCGAAGGTCCGGATGTGAAACCTAGTTATCAAGTAATGGGAAGGTCCCTACGACCTTATCGCCTCGGGGCGCGGGTATGCTTGTGTCTCCACAGATACAGGAGTACGCTGGGTACCTGCGAAATGTGTCCGTCCTGACCTGAGACCGCAGAGACAGAATTCGGCCAATGGACAGTCAGGAGACCGTGATCAAAATGAAGGTCAACCACTGGAGGAACCACTGAGTGACGACTCTGATGTCGATGACACAAGTGATCACTCTGATGGCCCTTCATGAACAGAAACTGAACAATGTTCGTTTTCTTTTTTTGTTTTTTTTTCTTTTAATTAATGTAAAAAGGGTGAGATGTTGCCCTGAGCTTTCTGTCTTTTTGTCTTTCTGTAGAACTGTCTCACGCAGCTTCATGAAAACAATGTCTATTTTTAGAATGTTTACATACTTCTCCTGTGAGAGAAGAAATGCTTGATGGTGATGTCCACCATCCAGGTTGACGAGGTGGCGACCTGTGTAGCCATTCTCTTGACCTCTGTACATATGTATAAAAACTGGAATCAGATTTGAATTAAAGGAGAGTTTTCCAAAGAAGCCATGGTGTGATTTTCATTTCAGTGTTCCTGAAATTGGGACATGCCCAGCTTCGGCCAGCAACAGAGTGTGATACACTAGAATATCCCTTTAATTCATGAAAAAAGCATGGGGGCATGGAGTGTTCAAATTATAGACATGAGCCAAGGCATTCGTGCTGAAGCAAGTAAATGTTGAAGTAGCTGTGATCCCATGAGAAGCTTGAACAGAGAGAGAGATGAGAATGATCAATACCCTTTGCCCCCAGGAAAAGAAGAAGACCTCTGTTCTCACAGATGAAGACGATCTCAGAGATAGATGAAGAGAACCTTTGCTTTTGAACAGCTCATCCTTAAAATAGTACCCCATAAGTTTGACATGGTCCATGGAAGCAGCTGTGGGAAGGCTGTGAACGATGGCAGGGATGCAGATTTCCGGGCAGCTGCTATTGGTGGAAATTGAAGCCACAAGAGAACTGTTTCCTGTGGAGAAGTCTTCATGACATGGCAAGAGAAACTCCTCTCCCTATGTGAACTGGTGAAAGATTATTTTAGAGGTGGTAAACTGACCTAAGTCCCAGGTTTTGTCTCTGTACATTGTCAGTGGGAAAGGAAAGAGGAGTTGGGGGGGAGGAGAAGTGCTCTGAAGGTTTTATTCAGATTCTTATATAATTTTTTTTTATTTTCTTTCAGTTATGTTTGAATAAAGTTTTCTTTATACCTTTTAAAGTTTTGAGCCTGCTTTGCTCTTCTCCTATACCTATCGCGAAGCAGAAAAGGAGTAAATAATTCTAGTGGGTGCCCCAGCATTTGGCCAATGCTCAACTCACCACATTATTTGGTGCGTTTGCTGGGAAACCTCAAATTGGTGAACCAAAGCCACTACACACATCCTGGCCAGAATAAAGTAATGCCTTGATTCTCTAACACTAAAAATGTTGGAGAGTTTTTGGTTTTCCTGCAAAGTAATTGCCTGTTTTTGATCACTGGAGGGGTGGAGGAAGCCCATGGATGGGGAAAATAAGATCTATCTGTGAAACAAGGGGGATAGTAGTAAATGAAAATGTATAAATCTGTATGTTGGCTATAGAGATGGTTTAAAACTGTAGATTGTGTTGTAACAGTTGGTAAGAAGGGATTTCAGTAACAAGTATTAAATACAATGGAATAGTTAAGATATATATGTATTAAATTATGTGAGATATGAGTATGACACAAATGGTATGAAATAAGGGGTGGAGTGGAATAATATTGGAATGGAATAATATTGGGTCTGGCTGAGCTGGAGTTCATTTTCCCATAGCAGCCCTCCCAGTGCTGTGCTTTGCAGTAGTAGCTGTAAGGGTACTGATAACACTCCAGTGTTTTGACTACTGCTGAGTAGTGCTGGAACAGCATCAGCACTCTCTCTTCAACATTCTGCCATACATCAATAGGTTGGGGGAGGGCAAGATCCTGGCAGGGGACACAACCAGGCCAGCTGACCCAAATTAAGCAAAGGGATATTCCATACCATATGACATCAGCTCAGATATAAAAGATAAGGGAGGGAGGAGGAACGGGAGGGCATTCATTATTTTACAATGTCTTCCAGAGCAATCACTACACATGCTGAAGCCCTGCTTCCCAGGAAGCAGCTGGACATTGCTCGCTGATGGGAAGTAGAGTAAAAAATCCTTTTTTTCCTCTTTGTGTGTGTACAACCTTTTGCTTTTGCTTTATTAAACTGCCTTATCTCAGCCTATGAGTCATTTTCCACCTTATTTTCTCTTCCTTGTTGTGCTGGTTTTGCCTTAATTGATTTGTGGTGAAAAGGGAAGAAGGAAGTCATTCTCTCTGAGAAGCTGCCAACAGCTTCCTCTGTGCCAGACAAAACCAATCAGTGACTAGTTTTGAATACTGACACTTTGTTAAACCACTAGAAAGCTGAACACGCCTCTGTGAACACACGTTTAAAATTGAACAAACCCCAGGAAAGCCTTTTTTTCTTCTGGCCTGGGAAGAGGTAAGCTGTCCTGGCTCCCGCCTTGCTGCGGGGCCGGGCTGGGCGGACCCTACTGAGGGGCCAGGCCCCTTACCGGGAAGCCCTCCGGGCCCGACCCAGGCCAGGGCCGAGCCCCAGCAGCTGCTAATATCCTGCCTACAGGCTGGTTCACCCCCCCCAGCACACCCCACGTGGCCTGACAGGGCCAGGCCAGGCCCAGCGGCTGCCAGGCAGAGAAAAGGGGGGGCCCCAGCTGCGCGGTGTGCTGCTGCTGAGATCCTAGCCACTTCCATCCCCAGTGCGGCCTCTGAAGAATTCTCTACCGTAAGCAGCTCCAGAATTCTCTACCGTAAGCAGCTCCAGCCACTGCTACCGAGTCATCTTGCTGAGGGACTGTCTCAGCGCCACGAGAGATCATGTGGCTGAGACCAAGGGCAGCTGTGCAGAGTGGCCCCGCAGCTGAAATTGAATGCAGCCAGAGCCCCTGAGATCCTAACACAGCCCCAGCGCAGCCTGAAATCCATCATCGTGACTGCTTCAGCCACCGTCTGGCAAAAACCATCAATGACCCTCTGCAGGCCCTGGGTGAGATATTCACTCTTTCCTTGCACAGATAGAACTTGCAAAACACTGAATCATCTCTGAGTGAGAGAAAAGGACAGAGTAAAGACACTTAGAGAAACAACATGAAGACACCAAGGTCAGTGAAGGAGGAGTCAAGTCCTAGATGGGAGGAGAATGAGGAGATGCCTAGTCTTAGGCTGAAACTCTTTTGTAAGGCCATGGTAATGAACTGTGATACACTAGAATATCCTTTTATTTTGTGGAAACAGTATGTTGGGGGATAAAGTGTTCAGAATTGCAGACATGAGCAAAGGCATTTGTGCTGAATTAAGTGAATGTTGAAGTAGCTGTGATCTCATGAGAAGTTTGAACAGAGAGAGATGAGATGAAGATGAAGACTTGCTCCCAGGGAGAAAAGAAGACCTCAGTTCCTGGAGATAAAAATTATTTCAGATAGAGTTAAAGAGAACCTTTGCTTTTGAACAGTTTATCCTTAAAATAGTACCCCATGAGTTTTGACATGACCCATAAACAGAGCTGTGGGAAGGCTGCATGAGATAAGAGGGACTTCACAAATGCAGATTCCCAGGCAGCTGCTATTTGTGGAAATTGAAGCCACAAGAGAACTGTTTCCTGTGGAGAAATTTCCATGACATAGCAAAAGAGACTCCTCTCCCTAAAAGAATTGATGAAAGACTATTTTAGAGGTGGTACACTGACCTAAGTTCCAAGTTTTGTCTCTATACGTTGTCAGTGGGAAGGGAAGGAAAGTTGTAATAGGAGAGGTGTTTTGAAAGTTTTATTCTGATTCTTATTATTTTTTCCCCTTCTTAGAGTTTTGTTAATAAAGTTTTTTCTACCCTTTAAGTTTGAGCCTGTTTTGCTCTTCTCCTAATCCTATCTCATGGTAGAAAAAGAGTAAATAATTCTAGTGGGCACTCAACCCACCACATTATTTGGCGCACTGGCCGGGAAACGAAAATTGGAGAACCAAATCACTACACCTGTCCAGCTGAGAAGGGGGAATGATAGAGTGGCTTGGTGGTCACTTGGCATTCAGCCAAGGTCAACCCACCACAGCATTGGTAGCTGAGTTAGTTCAAGGAATTTTTTAATTGAAGGGTTTAGCACACTCTACTAGCTCAAGTTTTGCAACAATGCTTCTCCCAGGACACAAGGATGTTGAACAGATGGTGTGGGGCAGGCTTACACTGTTTCCCTAGGGCACAGCTGTTCAAAATGTCAGGTGAAAAAGCAGGAGATGCTCTCTGAAGATTTCACTGAAAATCCCTTCCAGCATGCAAGAGAAAGAATATTTTGGCAGCATATGGAACCCATACAGCTACATAATCCTCAGTCTGTGTCAATCTACTCACAGTGCTATAGCCTGAATATAGATTTAAAGTTCCATAATGCCTGCCATTTATAAACACTTTAAGATGCCTGTAAAACAAATTTTTCATCAGCAATAGCACTCTGACGTGAGTAGTTTGCAGGACTGCTATAGCAGTATCTACCACAGCTGACAGTCCTCACTGAAGTTAACTCCAGAGGATCATGAGGTCTCAATGCCAGATGAGGTGGAGGTGCAGATGGGGCCTGGGGCCAGATCGCAGATGTTGGCCCCTCCAGGCCCTGCTGGCTTGCTGCCTCTTGCAGCCCTCTGTGGGATGACTTAAAAGTTCTCAGAGGCAGCCTTACACCAGCATTCACACTGACCCTTATCACCCTGATCCAAGACATGTTAATGATAGGAACAAGAGCGATGCAGATCAGTTCTGTTCAAGACCACAGGCTGCCACTTCCCCATGCATCTGGTCTCATCTATGTTCTGAGGATACTCCAACACTGCTCAACACACAGGAGCCAAAACACAAAGTAGCACTGTGATAGTATCCATGCCTTTGAGCCCAAGCCAGTGATCACAGCTACAGATAATAACAGCTCACGTGAAGAACATATCTTTTATAGCCAAATGAGATCCATTGGAGGCAGATTTCAGCAGCTCACTAACCATTTCAGGTATGCTAACTAACAAGCACTCACCATTTGAAGCAGTTTTGTCAAGAACACAACAAAAAACAGCAACATAGCATTTGAAGCTGCTGAATACCCAAGCACACATTTATGTTGCTGGAACAGTTTCCATAAAAAGGAAACTGCCTTGTTAGGATTCCAACAGGCTTGTACAACCTAATATCTTTTTAAGGTGAAGTTAACCTTACTAATGTTAGATTATGTTCACAGACTATTCTTGTTTTATTCATAATTTTCATTAGTTTACCCAGTTTCTCCTTTAACCATCTCCTGGGAGATGATGACTAGAAGAAGCCATCACTGCACTCAGGAGAATTTCCTCATGTGATCAGGTCATCAGTATGTGGACAAGCAGATATTCAGCAATACAAGGGTGTTGTAAATAGACACTGTATATTAATCTGGGCATGAGAAATTAAAGAATTGCAGGTTAAAGGAATATGCTGAAAGACACCTGAGTGAGTGATGGACTGAGGAATGTCGCCCCAATCTACAAGTGAAAGGAGGACCTCAACCGAGTCTCCACAGCTAAATCACCCAACGATCAGCTCTGAGACAACTTTGGCTTCCAATAACCATCCTTCTGTCTGGCGAAGGGACCTCACTCAAAATTTCAATATGATTTACAGTTAATCCGCAGACACCATTCTGATTCCACTCAGGAAGAAGTTTGAATCCAAAAGAGAAGAACCATGAATCTCATAATCCTGCCCCAAACAAAGAAAAACCCTGCCTGGAGGAAAATAAAAAGTATAAAAACTGGACCCTAAAAGCAGGACTTTGGAGCGAATGACAGGGGGACTTGGCGCGGGCCAGTCCAGTGTTCGCCTCCCAATTCGATCGAATTTGATCTTTGTTGTGGCTTGGATTTTTGTCTGTTTCATTGCAATTTGGTCTTTTTCTTGTTGTGTTTTTATTTCTTTTCTGTTCTTCAATTCGCATTAGCAAGCAAATAAAATTGATTTTTTTATTCTGATTCGGCTCACCGCATTTATAACAAAGGATATGGGGGAAGCAAGAATGTGAGAAGCTTCCCTCTTACAACAATCAATGTTACATGATTGGAAATTCAAGCAGGGCAGCACTGCATTAGAACCTGGATGGGTAAAGGTATC
>VZDJ01000165.1:0-12066 GCA_008694505.1 Cyanoderma ruficeps
GGCGAGCTAGCCGGCAAATAGCAGCCCCTGCCAAAGGGTTTTCTATAAGGCACTTCATCACCATCCCTCTGAGAAGGTGGGATGGATGCTCCTGTGCTGGGAAGGGAGAGCTGCTCCTTTTTCCCCAAGCATTTGACTCCGAGTCAGGCTTCCCAAGTTCACCCCAGAGCAGGAATTTCTGCATCCTCCCACCACCATCCCTGGCAAACCCTTATTGAGCTTGACGTGTTGTTCTATTCTTGATGGATCCCAGCCACTGGAATATCCATCTGAAAAATCAAATAAAATAGCCAAGCCCCTTGTGTGCTGCGTATTTTATGGGCTGCTCCCTGACTTCCATTGTTTCCCATTGTTTGGACTATTAGTCAGAACAATTTTATCATCCTACCCCTGCTACCTGCTGGGATCCTGGAATTCTGCGTATTTGGGAGATGGAGGCCGTGCTCCTGCCACGCTGGGCTTCAGGACAGCCCAAACCCCCTCACACTGTGGGGCTGGGGCAGGAATCTGGAATGGGGCTCATTCCCTATCCCCAAACACTTGCAGGCTGAGAAAAACAAACGGTGTGAGCTCCAGGGCAGGAGGTGAGGGAGGAAGACGTTGAGGACTGCAGGCAGAGCTGGCTGTGGAAAGGCACTGCCGGAGCAAGGAGAGGGTTTTCCTGGGGCTGTCAAGCTCCCGGTGCTGCAGGAGCTCCTGTAAGCTCCATTTCTCACTCTGCTCCCAGGCTGGGAGCCCGGAGAGCAGCAGTGCTGGCAAAGCAGGAGGCAGCTCTGCCGGCTGCAGGCAGAAACTCAGCCCAGGCAAAGGAGCTTCTGTTCCCGTTCCTTCTCCGATCCCTTCAGGAGTTCCTCGCATTGTAAACACCTCAGGACATGGGGATTGCTCTGGCTGCTGGGATTTTGTCTCCCCTGGCAGCTCCACGGTGGAGTCAGAAGCAGGAGGGCTGGCTCACGCTCTGAGGGAGCAGCAGCAGGGAGCTGGAGCCTGCAAATCAAGAGGATGAGTTGTCCTGTCCCTCCTGAGGAGCCAAGGGGATGATTTCCATGCTTGCTCCATTCCCAGAGGAGGCACTGGGAGTTGCCACTGCTGAGAGCTGCTTACCAGGGCAGTTAATCTCTCTGCCAAAGGCCAGCTCTCCACTCCCAGTTGTTCCAGGACTGTGTCCAGCTGCCTCCCACCCCCACGTGGCTAAGAGACCCTCTGACGTCTGACCTCTCCCTGTTCTCCCGGCCAGGCTGAGCAGCCAGGAGCAGAACTCATAGCTGCTTTTCATCCAGGCATCAAAACCTCCTCCCAGATTTTTCTTGCCCTTTATGACACCCATTTCTGCCTTGGCTCTGCCCATCACGGTGGCACCTGGCAGGCAGAGGTGTTTGACAGAACCTGTCACCTGCTGCCCCTGACCTTTGCCTGCCCACATGTCCCAGCATGTCAAGCTGCTCTGGGAGTGCCCCCTCCATCACTGGGAACCAGCTGGGGCTGCCCCATCCCTGGAAGTGTTCCAGGCAAGGTTGGACAGCACATGGAGCAACCTGGGATAGTGGAAGGTGTCCCTGCTAAAGGCAGGGGGTGGAACTAGATGGGCTTTGAAGTCCCTTCCAGCCCAAACCATCCTGGGATTCTGTGTTTCTATGGAAAGGAGCAGCAGGGACAGCCTAGGCATTGCTTCCCAGACAAGTCAAGAAGAGAGATGATCCTCCTCATCATGTTCTGCCCAAACATCCATGACTTGCTGTGGCACCAGCAGGTTCCTGGGCCTGGGAAGAACCTGGGGAACTCCAGGTGGCTGAAAAGTTGGGATTAAGACCAATCCCCAATGCCTTGGAAGATGCCATAAAGCCGGTGGGGCTGTGAGGATCTGCCTTCATTCCCAAACATCCATCTTCCAACAAAAACATGCTGTCCAGATCAAGCCCTTCCTTTCAGTAGTGCTGGCCTCCTGCTGTCACCCCTTCCTTATCTCCAGGCTGCTCATCAAACCCAAGGGCAGCATCCCTTGGAGCTCCATCACGGAGCATGCTGGAAATTCAGGCCTTGCCTGGGAAGGAGAGAAAATTCACATAAAAGCCTTGAATGGAAACAGAAGTGCCTGTTATTAGGGGAAAAAAGAGAGAAGAAAGGAAGGGAGGGAAGAACCTGGAACCTGCTTCCCCATCCATGCATGGAGATGTGTCCCTACACAACAGGAGCTGTTTGCCAGGTGGGACAGGGCCATGTCCCTATGGCCAGCTCCTCCCTAGGGGTGGCCATGCTCCAGCCAGGTGCCCACTCCTCTGGTGCAGCTCCCCTGTGGCAGGGAAGGGGTTAACTCCCAGAAGCTGCTCCCCAGATGCCGGTTCTGGAATTCACATTTGTGTAATAATAAACCTCGGGGAAAGCGCTGCTGCTGAGGGGTGGCTTTGTCTCCCTTAGCTCCCCACTCGGAGCCAGCGTGCAGCTTGAGAGAGGGATGTCAGCCCAGGTGCTGTGGGATTCTCCCACCGGATTCCCAGGGAGATGAATTAGGAGCCGGCCTGCTTTCCACAGCACTTCCCATTTTTCCTGCTGCTCACCCCCACCGTGCTGGGACATCCCATGGGACCCTGGAGGGGGCAAAGCCGTGCGGATCCCCCCGAGCTGGGCAGGATTGGGATGTAATTGGTTTCAGGAGAGAGGGGTCAGGAGAGGTGGATATAAATTTCCTTGAGAGGCTTTCTCCCTAATGGCTCCCATCGCCCGGCAGGATAGCATACCTGCTTCCAATAGCAGCTCTGGGTCCTGCCGCGGGTGCAGGAGAGGGGCTGTGCTTCCATCACCTCTGCTGGCCACAGGCATCCTGCTTTAGCAGGGAGAGAGCTTTGCTCAGGCTTCCAAAGGGATGGCCATGGCTTTGAACCCTGTGCTTTCCCCTTTCCTGGGGTGTCCAGGTTTCCCCCATCCCAGCGCAGCAGCTCCTCTCCTGGGCACTTCCCATGAGCTCTTGGCCACCTGCACCGCCCAGCCCAGCTGGATTCATCCCAGGAGGATGCTCCGGAGCTGCACAGCCAGATCCGAATAGGTCACGGACTTCGAGCGGAGGCAGGAAGAAGACTCCAAATGCTGCTGCCCCCGAAGCATCTCTGGCTTCACGGTCCCGGCTCTGACCCACCAAAGCCTCAGGAGTTATGTGGAGAGCTGGACTGGGATCAGAGGTTTGGCTGCGAGTTGGGGCAGCGGCAGGAAGAGTTCGGGGGGTCCGGATTGAGCTGATCTGTTGCTCCATTTGGAATGAAACCCTAAACCAGGTCACCTTCCAGGCGAGCGTTCCTGCTTTTTTCTGCTCCCAATGCCGTATTTCACACAGCAGGACAGGAGCTGGTACAGAGTCAGGAAAGCCTCTGCTGACCCGGGCTGGCTCCCTGCTGAGGAACACCTGCAAGAGCCGCATGAAAGAGGGGTCCCAGCTCAATCCCTGCCGCAGACCCTCCCCAAATCATCCAGCATCGCGTCCTCTCAGAGATGAGGAGGATGCAGGAAGGGGCAGGTGGATTTCACACCTTTCCTAAGGGCTTCCTTTGCCAGCCGGATGGGAGGGTCCCCTGCAGGATGAATGTCAGCTGTGACATCCTTGCTGTGGTATCCCAGTCACACGGGTGGATCCACCTGCTTCGATCTCTAACGTTCCAGAGCATCTCTGATCCCCCAGCACAGGCGGGGGGTGATGTGACAGTAGGGGGGCTCATTCCTCTCCTTCTCCCCAGGACAGCCTCACGTATTCCTGCTGTTTGGAAGTGCTCAGGCAGCGCTGTCACAGCCCTCCCCAATGGAGAGGGGTGTTCGGGAAACATCTGGGAAGAGCAGTGGGAGTGGGAGAGCCTTTGACACATGAAGAGCCAGAGCGGGGGGACAGCAGGGGACTTTCGGTGCAGGAGCCTGTCTCTCCGGGAGGGTGGCCATGGAAAACATCCTGCTTTCCTTCCCAAAGAACTGCGAGGGATCAAAGATCCCTGTCTGTGGCCAGCTGGCACCTGCTTCCCTCTGGAAAAGCATCTTCCTAGCAACAACTATAGATGATCCTAAGTCACCAAGGATGGGAAGTACTCTCCTTGTGGGCAGCTTGTGCAGCTCCACAAGCTTTTCCAGAGAGGTTCTGTGCACCTGGACTCTCCAAGAGGGATTATTTCTAAACCCTCCCTGTCTGAGGGATTTTTGTGTGTCCCTGGAGATGTCTCTGGGAATTCCCCCCAGCCTGGCTGCAGCCAGCCCAGCAGCATGACTCTACCTGTGTGTCCACCACTGGAGGGCTCCAGGATTGCTCCAGGAAAACACATGGAGCCAGGAAAGGGGCAGGAGGTAATCCAGGTAATCCGTACCTGAATCCATGTCTGATCCTATACCAGAACTCACTCACTGACCATGTGCCTAGATCCACACCTGAATCCACACCCAAATCCCCACCTGATCCTGCACCTGATCCCACACCTGAGCTGGTGCTGATGCACGCCTGGCCAGGAGCAGCTCCAGGGGGAAATGGCCCTCATGGTGACCCCACAGAACAGCTGTGCCATCTCTGCTGAGTAAAGGGGTTTCTCCACCAGAAGAATAAAAAATTAAAGCCAAGCAACCCCAGCCTCCAAATTTATCTCCAAAGGCCTTGTTATGACCATTTTATTTGCTGGCTTCAGGCCAGGAGCTCGCTAGCCAGAGCTCCTTGATTTTTCCCTCCAGTATGCCAACGGGAGCAGCCTGGCTGGGGTCCCAAGCTCAGGATCCAAGGAGCCCTGTTTGCCTTTGTAAAGTGCTGTTAATTGACATGAGAAAATAATCCCAGGCTTTTTTCTCTCTGGAGTGGGGAAGGTTCTCCTCACAGCACGGCTTGAAAAGAAGCGTGGCTTTTGGGGGACTGCAAATGAATCCATCAAAATAATGTTCCCTGGGCCAAAACTCTTCCCTGGGGCAAGACCATCTGCTTCCAAATGCTCTGGAGATACCTGTGGCTGCTGGTTTCACACTGGATGTGGAGTGGCTCCAGCCCCTCAGCACTGTGTCCCTTTCTGCTCCCCTTCTTGCTCCCACTGCCACCCTCCCTCCTGTCCCCCGGGTGGGTGCAGGATCCCACTACCCCTGCTCCCTGTCTCTGATGCAACTCCATGGTGAAAATCCCTTGGGAAGATTCCCAGGAAACATCCCAGCATATGCCAAGACCTCCATGGAAATCCACAGCAGAAAGCAGGAGCAAGGATCCAGTGGGGATTTGGGATGTGCTGAAAGATTGTGGCACAGGGCCATTTCTATGGATCTACAAGGGCTTGGAGTGACAGAATACAGGGAATGGTTTCTCATTGCCAGGTGGTAGGGTTGGATGGGATATTGGGAGGAAGTTCTTCCCTGTGAGGTTAGAGGGGTTGAGATGGAATTCCGAGAGCAGCTGTGGCTGCCCCATCCCTGGAAGTGTCCAAGGCCAGGTTGGATGGGGCTTGGAGAAACCTGGGATAGTGGAAGGCGTCCCTGCCCATGGCAGGGAGTGGAATTCAGATGGGTGTTAAGGGCCCTTCTTAGTAGTATTGACTCCCCCATTTTTATTTTTTATGGAATGTGTTTCTACAGTAGCTTGGTCTTTGAATGAAGTAGTTATATTGTGTGGTAAATTTGATATTTGATATGCTGAAAAACTTGTGTAATTTTGAGAACTGTATGTTTAGAAATGAGAAATGCTTGCAAGAAATGTCTTGATTGTATTTTTGGTCATTTTTTGTCCCTGTGTGTTGAGGCAGAATTTACTTTAAAAACCATATAGTTAGATAAACGAATTTGTTTGAATTGTTTAAATGACTGATATGTGAGACACTTTTTACAAGGGTTGATGTATTTTGATGCAAGATGCATGGTGTCCTGGGTTGTAGTATAGAATTTGCAGAAGTATTCTATCACCACCTTCATGAGCTGTTTGTTGGAGCAGTGTTTCCCAGACCCCTCCCCCTGGACTGTCTTCTGTTAATGGCCCATCAGATGCCTTGCTGTATGACTCATAGATAACTGCCTCCGGGAGCAATCACTCGCTAATGGGCCATCAAGACTCTTCTGCATCACTCACCATCCCATTGTGAGATGCTCCGCCCAGGGGGAAGTAGAGGGGCATTCTCACCTCGATATAATCAGGGATTTGAGCAGCCCCAGTAGGACTGAATTCCCAGAGGACTGGAGCTACCAGACCTGTTTACGGGATCACTGTTTCAGGAAGACCACCTCATCTGGACTGCTTCCATCACCCGGATCAGGTTGTATTCTGACTCTGACAGTGGTCTTTTGTATTACTGGATTTATTTTTATTCTACCTTGTTTTTCTTTCCTCTTATTAATTTTTTTTTCTGACTTGGAGCCTCTCACTTGGTTTGTTTTCAAACCACTACACATGGTTAAAAGTTTGTTATTACATTGCTATTTGATATGAAACTTAGGAATCTAGTGTTTGATCCAATATGTGACAAAACATGGCTGTTGTTGAGAAAAAAAAAGGTTAGTAGTTTTTACAATTGATTAGAACTTTTTCTTGAGTAGAGGGGTCTTGGCTCTTTCTATTACCTGTAACATATAAAGAATTTGTTAATAGGAAACATGAACTTTGAAAAAACATGCAGATAGTTGCTCTTTTGATTTTGAGATATGGCTTTTAGACTTTCTTAAAATCTGATTTTTATTTTTTGATATCTGGATTTTGCTATATGACTATGAGGTTTTTAGATTTTTATGAGCTATTTATAAAAACAAATTATTTTTAGGGGTTTATGAATTTTAAAATGTTTGAAATTTCAAAGATTAATTTAATAATTAGAGATCTTTCTTGTACTATTTATAAGGGTAATTTGCAAAAACTTTTTGAATTTTGAAGCAACTATTCTAAATAGATATATGGGCTAGCAAATTATTTTTGCAAAAACTTTTCCTGTAAAGGAAAAAATTATTTAGGAAATAGCTTTTATAATTAGTTAGTGATACAAAGTTTTGGGCAAGTTATAACTGACAAAATAGAAAAATCTCTTCTTAAAATTACTAGATGATTCTTCCTTACGAGATTTTGTTGGAAAATTAACTTATAGAGTTGTGGGTTTCTTCTTAAAATTGCAGAATAAAAAATAAGTTAGAGTTTTAACAGTATGTTTGAGCTTTTTCTTTGGTGAATTCTTGTGATGATTTTAATGTGTGTCCTTTGCCTGGTGCAGGGGTCTTGACTGTGTGTCCCCCCTCTGCCGGAGCCAGGCTGGCTCTGGGGTGCTGGTTTCTTTCTCTTGGAGGATTTGAGGAGACAAGAAATCACTGCTTCTTGTCTTTGCCTTGCTCTGTCTCATCACTGGAACTGGGGTTGAGGCTGTTGTTTCATTGTTTCGCTGGAATTGGGCTCTGTTATTTCAGACACGGTTTGGGCTTGATGTCTGTTTCTTGCCGGGCACGGTAGGCATGGGGGAAAGGAGCCCACCTCGCCGCTTGCGTCAGCTTCTCTTCAGATACCTCTGGGGATGCTCGGCTCTGCTCGGCCTCACTTCTCCTCCCCCTCTGCTGGGGGGGGAAGGGCGCAGTATCTGAGCTCACCATCACCCAAGCCAGGGGTGTGTCTCTCCTGTGCTGAGGGTGGTGACGAAGGCTGGGACTGATGAAAAGGGTGTGGTCCCACGGCTGATAGGCTGTGACGTGTTGGAATGGGCAGGAATGGCTAGATGGTAACTGCCCACGAAGGTGAAGCGATATGGCTCTGCCATGTGGCTTCACACAAAGGACATATTTCTTTCGGTGCATTTTTTAAGTTTCTGTGCGGCACGTTCTTGGACTTGCTTTTCTTGGGATTAGGAGGAGGATGAGGGAAACACAAAGAAACAGCAAGGTGGAGGAAATGAAGAGCTTGCTCACCTGTCAGGGCTAACATACTCTCCGCATGGGAAGAAGGAGGGGTGGGGGGAGGAAGCAGTTTTTGAACCATCCGTATCGGTTTCGCACTGCCTCTTAGGGTTAGTATAAGGAACAGACTGTTTTTTGGGATTACAGAATCAAAGCATGCTTTTTTCTTCTACTTGTACTTAGTTGGAGCTCCGTTTTTTTTACTTTTTAATTTGCCTTGCTCCATCCCCTCTCTGCCACTTTTAGAGGTATGTTACAACCCCTCTCACAGGTTCCTCTCTTTCTGATGTTACAACGTATTTCTTTTTTCTTCAGACTGCACGTCTTTCACCCCACTCCATCTTAAAAGTCACGTTTCTACACTCGGGGGTTCTTTCTTTATAGACTCATTTTTAAAAATCTTTTGAGGTATTTCTTTTCAAATTAAAGTCTTAAAATGCTAAATTATAATTAAAATAAAAATTAATATCTCACTCTTTCTAATAGCTTGGGATTTCTTTCACTCCCCAGAAACACTTTCTGTGGCTATCCCCAGCTCCCTTGGTTTGTCTCCTGGTTTCCTCAGATACGCTGTGACTTCTGCCTGCAGTTTTGGCTCTGCCATACTCAGGATCCTCTCTTCATAGAGGAAAATAGTCTTTTAGACTTCACTTTGCATTCTAGGATTCAGCTCTGGCAAACACTCCCTCTCACTGGCATGGGAGCTCGGGCTGAGACCCCCTCTTCGGCTCTCAGCCCTACAAGTCCAGGTTTTCTTTAATGACCAAAAAACCCAACACGGGCCTGCTTAAAAAAAACTAAAACCAAGGGAAAAATCTGGCCTAGCTGACTTGAGGGCTTGTCAGCAAAGAACAAACCCTGAAGAGGTCCACTTAATATAAGAATCTCTGTTCGGGCACCATTTGATACAATTTAACACGTGGCCAGAGTGTTATGACCTACATGTAAATGTATCAATCTCTGAGGGTCCAGCCTTTATAGATTGGCTTAAAATAATCTTGGCGAGACTGTTCTTCAGAGGTGTTTCGTAAAGTAAAAGGTTTAATAAATGAAAAATAGCAAATGTTACAGAAAACAAAAGAGAAAGCCACGCACAGGTGTCCGAGAAAACCTCTGACACCCTGCTAGAAACACTCTAAAAAGCCCCTTAGTTCCTTTGTACTCCTTTCTAAATACTTAATGTTTTAGGAGGGACAATTTGGCTTGCTGCCAATAGGGAGAGGTACAGGATGTGAAGAACAGTGACAAGGTCCAACAGGTGCTTCTCTCTTGGCACTGAGCCAATTACAATGAGAAGGGCACAGAACTTTCTAGTTAAACTTCCTAAAGTGTCTAATGATAAACTGAAACTCTTATACAGAGATGCTCACTCGGGGGTGGGGGATGCTTTACTACACCCTTCCAACCCAAACAATTCCAGGATTTTATGATTCCGTTGCAGAGGCAGAACTGGATCAGGGAGTCGCTCCAGTGCTGGAGAAAAACACAGGGCTCTGCCATCATCTCTGGGAGCTGGGAATTTCCAGCAGCAGTAAAATTGGCTTTTCCATTTGTATAAACTCCCCTGAAGTGGTGCCAAAAGCAGAGAGGACGAGACAGGAATGGCAAATGGAGCAGAGGCCAGATTGATTATTTAGGATTCATTCCCTGAGGTTTGCCAGAGACACAGCTCTCTGCACAGGGCTGCCATTTTAACACTCACAAAATCAGCTATTAATAGTTAATGGCCAATTTAATAATTAATCAGTGTTTAACAAACGGGCAGAGGAGCTGCCTGTGTGACACCAAAGTGGAATAACAGAGGAAAACTTTAGTGACAGTGTCCAAGTGGGATTTTGGCTTTGTTTTGTTACTGTGAGGGTGAGGAGGCCCTGGCACAGGTTGCCCAGAGAAGCTGTGGTTACCCCATCCCTGGAAATGTCCAAGGCCAGGTTGGACGGAGCTTGGAGCAACCTGGGATAGTGGAAGGTATCCTTGCCTGTGGCAAGGGTGGGACTGGATGGGGTTTGAGGTCCTCCTAACTCCAACCATTCCAGTGATTCCAAGGCCATGAGGTGACCATGGGCACCCCCTGCCCTGGTTCATCCCCAGGCTACTCTGGGAACTCTCCTGATCTTGTCAGGTTCTGCCAAAAGTGAGACATCCCCAGTTCCTTCAAGCCCCTGTCCCCAGGAGCACTGGAGCCTGGACACGCTCCCGACCCCTCACCTGTGCCAATCCCTTGGGATTCTTTATGACCACAAATGGACCCAGTGCAAAATTGCCCCAGATTTGTGTTAAACTGGCATTAATCATCCCCTAAATCCTGGTATTTGTGGGTGTGATGTGGGAGAAGCTGACATTGGACAGGTGCCACAGCAGGTCACCACCTGGGGGGACCCCCAAGGGCAGTGAGTGCCCAGGCTTTATACTGAGCATTTGGAGCAGCAGAGACTGTCCATCCCACATTCCAACTGTGTCTGGGTCACTACCCTGAGACTGACAGCTGAAGAGGTGGGGAGGAACCCTCAGCAGGTCCTGGCAAGGGCACAGCACCAGCCCCTCCACCACGGAGTGGCTGCAGTGGCTGCGAGCCAGCCCTGGGTATTTGCAAAATAAAACCTGATTATTAACAGTGCTTGAGATGTTCATGTTCCATCTCCCTCGGGAGGCTCATTCCTTGCTGATTATCATATTTTTAAAATGTAATGAATTTATGGAGATAATTCAATCCCACTGACTAGGGATGTGCCTCATTCCTGCCACAAGGAAAGCTGCTGTGTGTGTGAAAATGGAAATTGCTGCAGCACTTTCCATGGCTTTTGCCTGTCCTCCCCTTCCAAAGGATCCCAAAATGCTTTGCAGGCTCTATCTGCTGGTGGGATCAACCAGAAGCTCATCCCTCCCCAGGAACATCCTCACCTCTGGGCTGCAACACAGAAGCTCTTTAATTAGAAGCACAAATGTAATCAGATTAATTAAGTACAATTCCGAGGCAAGAAAGTCAATTAAAGGAATCATAAGTCAATATGGAAATAGAAGGAGCTGGCTTTGAAGCAGGATTAGAGATAGTGAGGCTGGAGAGTGGCGCTCCTTCAAATGGCTCCGAGAGTGGTTTCTCCACAGTGTTCTGGCTTGGAGAAGGCTCTGGAAGCAACACCGGGTGCCCATGGAGGGATGGATCCAAGAGTGCAATAACCGTGAAACAAACGAGCACCAAATATGTGCCAAATGCGTGCCAAGTGTGCACCAAGCATGAACCAAGTGTATGCCGAGCACGAACCAAGTGTGTGCCAAACATGTACCAATTGTAACCAAACGTGTCCCAAGAATGCTCCAAGTGCTCACCGAGGTTGCCCCAAGCCTCACATGCACACAAAGGATGAATGGAGCATGTACCAAATGTGCACCAACTGCACACCAATTGCACACCAAGCATGTGCCAAGCACTTACCAAGCATGAGACAAGCATGTTCCAAGTGCACACCAAGCATGTCCCAAGTGTACCCCAGGTGTGCCCAAGTGCCCCCAAGCCATGCCAGCCCCTCTCCAGGCCATGCCTTCAGTGTCACTGGTGCCTGAGGCCACCCAGGGGTGTCTGTGCTCCCTCCATGCACCCACACAACCCTGACACTAAACCCCTCCGTGCCCACACGTGTCATGCCCATGTCACCATGTGTGTCACCCGTGGAGGAGCAGGACTGTCCCCTTGTTCCCTCACCTCTGTGGATCCTCCCTGCTCCCCAGCTCTGGGCATCCTTTGCTTTTCCACCACATTTCCTTTCCCTCCTTCCTTTCTTTCTCCTGGCAAAACCTCCCTGCCATGGGTGTCTTCCTGCCCCCATAAGTCTGCTGCCAGGGCTGAAATGGTGGCATTGAAGAAGGATTTTTTGGGTGCAAATTTCAATAAATGCCACTAGAACAACACGGGAAATGATCCTGAAAATGCAGGAGCAGAAAGGAGAGAAAGAAATAGCCAAGGGGGAAAGAGAGGGAAACACTGGGATTTGAGGCTGCCAAAAAATGCATTTAAATAATTCAATTTGCTGTGCTGGTTTGAAAGCAAAACCAATGAGAGACTCCAAGTCAGAAATACAATTTAATAGGAGGGGAAAAAAAGGTAAAATAAAATAAATGCAATAGTACAAAAGACCACTGACAGAGTCAGAATACAACCTGACACCCTGTTAGTAAGGGTGGTGGTAGCAGTCCAGATGGTCTTGTTGAAGCAGTGAT
>VZDJ01000165.1:12587-22639 GCA_008694505.1 Cyanoderma ruficeps
AGAGAAGAGAAGAGAAGAGGAAAAAACCCAACTTGCGTAGCAAGCCCATAAATAACCTTGGAGAGCAGGAGGCTGGGAATGCAGGATGGGATGGGCCTTCTCTTTGCATGAGTCTCCATAAAAATGCCAGGAAAAAAATACGTATTTTGATAGATTCATCTGTAATTTCACTTTTAATTCCTGAAATCCTCCCAGAGACACAACCATGCCGCCTTCCCAGCCTGAGCTCTTGGATCTCTCCCCTCCTTGGATGCTCTGTGCAAGGCTCCCAGGAGAAATGGAAGCTGAGGGTATCTGGACCCCTTCCATTCCATGGGCAGATCCCTCTGGAGTGACTGGGACTGGAGCCTTGTTAGCCAGTGGTCCCCAACCTCCTGGAACAAGTGGAATTTTGTGGAAGTAGAGGCATCCTTAGAGAGCTGCAGCTCCAGTGAGTTGGGGACACAGCTCTAAGGTGTGTGGGAATCTCATCCCCCTTGGAACGCTTCCCCCAGAAGTGATGGACTTTGGGCTCAGCTCCCCGTTCTTGCCCCGTGGTGATGGTGGGTGACAGCTGGGGGCATCTCTGAGAATAAAGAACTTGAATTTGCCAATGCCTCTGGGAAAAAGCCTGTCTCTCCTGCCAAGACGTGGCTATAAATCCCTGATTTTGTCAAAGGTGTTGGGAAAAAATGGATCAAAATATTGGTCCCTCATCACATTTACTGGTGAAGGCAGACCTGGTCCTGCACCAGCCGAATCCTCTGGGAAGGAAAACAAAGATCATGGAATCTCCCAAGCTGGAAGAGATCCACAGAGATCATCCAGTCCAACCCCTGGCCCCACCCAGGACAGCCCAACAATCCCACCCTGTGCCTGGGAGCATTGTCCAAACACTCTGCAGCCTTGGGATTTGACCATTCCCTGGGGAGCTGGATGCCAAAGTCTCAAATGGAAAACCAAGCAGGAACATCCCAAAATGGGATGAGGAGCTGGAGGAGGGTGTGTTGAATCAGCATTGCTGGGGAATCTATTGATCAGTCTTAAAACCAGTGGACACCTGGACACCCTTTGCGCTCCTGTGGCTGGGCACTGCCCACTCTACTCCCTGCTCTGCTCCAGAGCCACCCATGTCCTCCTCAGAGCAGCATCTCTCAGCTTCCAGTCCAGGGTCCACAGGGGTGGCTGGGATGTCTCAAGCCAGGCAGGAGGGAGGGGGATCCCCTGCCAATGGAATCCTGGGGGGAACAGGAAGTGGGTGCGAGGAGGAGGCTGGGAGGGCCAAGCCATGCCCAGCCTCCTGAAGAGCATTCCCTGAAGAGACCAAAAGGCTTTGAAACTTGGAAAAGCCACATTTGATGGGAATGCAGAGAGGCCTCCCTTTCAAAGGAGAGAACTCAAAGCAAGCAAGGAACAGTAGAACAAGCTGCTCCCACTGCCCACCACAGCTCCAAGGGCATAGCCCTGCTCCCACACTTGGATTCAATTAACTCCAGGACTTGCAGAGCTGTGGAAAACTCTGCCAAAGGCCCTCTGCAGTGTTGGGATGTCCCTTGCACCTATGGAGGCTTCTGGTCCCCACACCCACAGCACCTCAGTGTACCCTAAGCCCTCTCTGCAGTGCCTCACACCCCACCTGGGCTCTGGAAAAACACAGAACAGCTCCATGGGAGTGGCCTCAGGTGAGGAGCATGAAGGTGACATCTGGACATCCACCTCCTGTCCCCGAGCACTCTGTCATACCGAGCCTTAGCCCAGCACATCACACACAAAATTCTCAGAGCCCTTTAAGTAGGTGACACTGGGTCATGGATTTGAGAAACACTAAAGTGGGAGGGAATGTTTAATTATCTGGTTAATGATGCTGGGAATCTTGATCTGCAGAGGAGGGCAGGGCTTGGCAGCTCCTCTCTGCAGCCACTCCAGCCCTGCATGGTTTTGTGTTAATCACAGGATTTTGGGTCTGCTTTTGTTCCCATTCCCACTCTGATGATTTCCTCATCATGTCCTAGGGAGCTCAGGGATGTGTGTGGGTCTCGTGGGTCCCTGAGAGCCAAACCTGTGTCCCATGGGTGCCCAGGAGTTGAATGTGTGTTCCATGGATCTCTGGGAGCTGAACACAGCCTGATTGTGGCAGGGTCTTCCCCTGAGCAGATGCTGGGCTCAGATGCCGGGTTCTAGGGGCTGGGGAGAGCCTATTCCTGGAGAGGGCAAAGTGCCATTTCCTGATTTATTCCTGGCTGGAGTGGGGCTGCAAAGTCCTTTCTGGAGGTTGATGGGGAGGACAGAGGGATTAACCGACAAACAGCTGTAATGCCTTCATCCCAAAATACTCCCTGAAAGGGGATCCTGGTCCTATAGCCGAGCTCAGTACAAATCTCCCGATTTATTGTTCTTTTTTAAAGTGCCTGTCCTGGGAAATGTCACTTGGCTCTGCTGAGGGGACAGAACATCCTGATTTAGGTCCCCACTGCTGGGCAGAGAAGGCACCCTGCCCATCCCTTGATCCCTGCTGGCCACAGGTGCAGCTTGGATGGGTTCCTGGCATTGATCCCAAGTGAAGCTGGAATTGTGATGGGAGGGAAGGGCTGAGGTGGAGGGTGGGACCTCCCCAAGCTCAGAGGGACTGTGGGTGGGGCAGAGCCATGTTCCCACCACAGGGATTTGTCTTGCAGCATTCCCAGCACGACCCAGTGGTCATCTTTCAAAGCCCTTCCACACCAGTGCCCCTGGGTTCGCTGAGGGGTCAGAGCCCTGACTGGTCCCACCCAACACAGCCCAATGAGCCCACAGTTGGGTTTGGGGGCTGCCAGGCACCTTTCCCCCAAAGAGGAAAGATCCCAGCAGCCAGGGCTCAGACCCCAGCCCCAGCCAGACACCTCAGGGCACTTTCCTGGCTCCAGGAGGGTTTCACAGCAATGGAAGCGAAGGAGAAGAGACCATCCCTGTCACATTGTCCTACCAAACCCAGATTAAGGTGTGCCACCACAGCCTGTCCTTAAAGGGCACAGTCTGGAGTTTGGTCTCCAGTTAGTCTGGAGTCAGATTTCAGCACATGTTTGCTGGGTTCCAAATGTTAATTTTCTTTCCTCCTCATTTCCTCCTGGGATCCTCAGGCTCTGAAGCAGGTCCCTGTCACTGAAGGGGGAAGTGTAGAAGGTGGGGTGAGCAATTGGAGTCCTGCAGAAAGGTCCTTCCCTGTGGATGCTGAATGCGAGAAATCAGGCAGCAGCACAGTGTGTGAAACTAAGTCACACAGATTTCTCATACTGGCCTGAGAAACTGGAAGGAAGAATTCAAACAGTCCTTGGAGAAAGTAAAACAATCATTGCAGGTGTTGTTTGTCTCCCTTGCAGGTGTTGTTTGTCTCCCTCTTGTTTACTTGCAAGAAATGATTGAGGGGTGTTGTTCCTAACTGTCCAATGATGGTGATATGTTGGTTTGCTGTCCAATGAAGTTTTATTCCATTGGAACTGTCTATAAAAGAAGATTTCAAAGAGTAAAGATTGCTCTCACTTGCTAACAAGCCTGAGAGTCTGTGTGTCGTTTCTCCTGCTGTTCCTAATCAGAGCGATACTTCCCCACAGCCACCCAAGAGGATCAGCTTTGCTGGGAGAGGAAAACAGTGACATCCGTGTGCTTTCTGTGCACTTTCCTCACCCTTAGGAGAGTGAGCTTGGACTCACTTTTCTTCCAAACCTCTCCAACACTTGGATTTCAGGGTTAATTACTGCTTTTCTTTCACCAGCAGCATTAATAAGGTTCCTCGTGGGGAATGTTACAGCCCTGCTCTCCTGGGAGCATCTCTGGAATATCAAACCCTGATGGTTGGTCTTGGTTGGTGTGACCATAGCCTGGACCAGTGGCTCTGGGGCAGCCTGGGAGCAGATGGGAATGTTGTGGGGAGGCTGGGCCAGGCCAGGCTGGGCCAGGCTGGATGGGACACGACTCTGGTTCTCCTGGAGCTTTTGGCCTGCAGTTGACAGACAACACTCACAAACTTTCCTGGAGCTGAGGAAAGAAAAACGACGGAGCAAAAAATAGTCCTGATCCTCCAGGAGTCTTGTTCATTAAAAGACGTGATTTATGGCTCACACGTCTTTCCCTTGCTGCTCTCCCCCGAGCAGGACTCAGCCAGACAATAACTGAGGCTCCAGGAACCCTCCAAAGCATCTCTGGAGCCATAACTCAGCCTCTGTCAGCAACTCTCTCAGTTCCACCCCGGGACCACCCCAAGTGCAGGATCCCCCCCTTCCCCTTCCCCTCACTGCTGACCCTGTCCCACAGCAGCCATGGGGAATATGAGCTCACTGATTAGAAATCAATGGGAATTCAGCTCACACCTGAGCCTGCTGCATGGGAGGCTGCTCCCTACCCTGCATGGCCTCTCTGTGCCTGCTCAGCAGATTCTGGCAGCTCCGGTACATGGGTACATGGAGCTGCTGAGGAAGCGGCCCTGAGGAAAATTCCCACTTGGGAAAGGAAAGCCCTCAGCCCCCAGGGATGGCATCTTTCCAAATCTCCCCCCATGAGTCATGATCTGCTGAGCCCCAAAATTGCCCAGTCCCTGCAGGGATGTGCTGGTCCATCCTCAGGGACTTTTCAGGGACAGGGAAAATGGGCAGGACCAGGGAAGAAGATCTCTCTCATGCAGTACAAAGGTGCAGGGTGCTGTTTGCAGTCCAGAAGGTGGGAATGCACAGCCTGGTGTGGGTGACATCCTTGGGACGTGACAACAACCACCAGCTCACCACCATCACCCTGCTCTGCTCTCTTCACAGAGGGTCCTCCAATCCCCAGCAATGCTGTTGGAAGAGCCAGGGAGCAGATACATCCTATCCAAACCACTCCTCCTCCTCCTGCTACACAGGAAACTCACCTGTTCCAACCCCACTGTTATTGCTGAGCTCTGGGAAGACCAAAACCGTTCTGTGCTCACCTCATGCGCCTTTAAACATCTCCTGCCTTCTCCTCCAGCCCTCTCCATCCTGCAGCTTAGGGGCCAAGCTGGAACATCCAGGCTAAATCCAGACCCTCCACGGGGTTGTCCCCACCTCTGCATGGACCAAGAAGGCTCCCAAGAGCTCATTCCCACCTCTCAGCTCAAATTTTTCAGCACCATCTTCATGTTTCCTGCTCAGAGGTGGCACCTGCCCTCCAGATCCCAGAATGGGAAGATTCTGCCTGATCCTGGACTTCCTTCACTCCAACTGGATTTGCATTCCAGGCTAACAGTGTGTCAATCGCCTCTCCAACAGATCATCCCTGAACTCTCCCAGCTGGCCAGTTGGTTCCTGTGTCTGGTTGCAGGAGCGCTCTGGAGCTGCTGCAAACCCTTCTTTAAATATGTTTTGAATGTTTCCGTTGTATCTCACTGACATCCCATAGCCAGGCTGGGAAATCCAAAATACCTCTGAAAACCTGAGCCATGATCATTACTGAACATTAGAGCATCACTGAAGGATTAAATCCATATTTCTGTATGGAAACAGAGGCTGGATGCCCAGCACGAGGCTGCACGACACACATGGAGAGCTGCTCACCAAGGACATGTCCGGCTCTCATCCCACTTGGAGCACCAGTTTGGGTTTCTGCTGCTCTTCCCCTCAGGAGGATCCCAAAGCACTTTTTCCCAGCGTGTGCAGCCACCACTTCCCCAAAGAAATGCAGATTTCTGCTCCCAGACTTGGCAGCTCCACCAGTGGCTCAGACAGGAAAGGGAGGAAGAGTGGGAGATGTTTCTGGAATCAGCCCTGCTCAGCCACATCCATCGGCCCAGTTCCCAACCCCTTTAGGTACTGGAAAGCTTCTGGAAGGTTCTCCACTTAAACATCCAGGTGCTGGCTTATGAATTTATCCTGTGGCTTCCCAGAGCTCACTCCAAAAGGTCAGTCTCCTGTTATTTTGTGTCCAAGGGAACAGACTTAGAGCCTTTAGGGATTCCCTCTGGGGTCACCTGTGGTTCTTGCAGATCTCACTCCCCTTCCTGACTCCGCTTCCATATCACATTTGCTCAAGAAGCTGATTTAGTCTGGTTTGTCCACCTAGAGAAGGGAAGGATTCAGGGAGAACCTATAGCTTCTTCCAGTGACCAAAGGAGCTCCAAAAGGGCTGGAGAGGGACTTTGGACAAGGGTCTGGAGGGACAGGACACAGGAAATGGCTTCCCAATGCTAGAGTGCAGGGTTAGATGGGATATTGGAAAGGAATTCCTGGCTTTGAGGGTGGTGAGGGGCTAGGATGGAATTCCCAGAGCAGCTCTGGCTGCCCGATCCCAGAGCCAGGTTGGACAGGGCTTGGAGCAACCTGGGATAGTGGAAAGTGTCCCTGCTCATGGCAGGGAGTGGGACTGGATGATTTTGAATGTCCCTTCTAACCCAACCCATCCTGGGATTCTATAATTCTATGGAACATGCACTTGAGAAGCCCCTCAGAGCATTCATCCTCTGCTTTGCTAGGTTTGCTGTTTCCATCCCACCCCTGCACAAGCAAACAAGTCCTGCAGCCAGGCAGAGCCTTCCCAGAGCCAGCCCAAATTCCCCACATGATTAGTGCACATATTTAACACTGCAGATAATCATAAATACAGGGAGAGCCTGCATCAGTTCCACCCAGGGCCCTGCAAACCCCTGGAATTAGGGAGTTAATGCCAGACTGGAGTCTGGCAATATTATTTCCCCATTCTCCAAATCCTCCCTCTCTGATGGATGCACTCCAGGGAATCTCTGGAGTGTCTCTGCAAGACACTTCCATAGTAATTTGAATGTGAGGGTTTTGCTTCTGTGCTCCCGAGCAATTGGAGCAGAATCAGCACTTCCCTTGATCCTGGGAATCTTTGATATCAGAGCTGCTCCAGCCCTGAATGACCCTTGTGTTTTACAGTCCCTGAGGTGGAGATCCCAGACCCTGTCACCCAAGGACATCACCAAGAGGGATGCTGGGATCCGTCACCAGAGTCCCTTCACATGCCGGGAATCCAATCTCCAGGGAATTAAAACAAGGTACAGAGCGAGGCTGGGCCAGAGTCAGTGGCTGGGAGCTCATCCTGGCTTTTCTCTGAGCAGGAATATGGAATCACAGAATCCCAGGATGATTTCGGTGGGAAGGGATCTATGAAACCAGTGCCACCCCCTGCCATGGGCAGGGACACCTTCCACTCTCCCAGGTTGCTCCAAGCCCCATCCAACCTGGCCTTGGACACTTCCAGAGATCCAGGGGCAGCCACAGTTCTCTGGGTACCATGTGCCAGGGCCTCACCACCCTCATAGTCAGGAATTCCTTTCCAATATTCCACTTAACCCTGCTCTCTGGCAGTGGGAAGCTGTTCCCTGTGTCCTGTCACTCCATCCTCTGTCCACAGTCTCTCTTGGAGCTCCTTTAGGCTCTGGAAGGGGCTCTAAGTTCTCCCCAGGTCCTTCTTGTCTCCAGCCTGAACATTCCCAGCTCTCCCATTTTCCTTCCCCTCCATGGGATGACCCAACAGATCCATTCCAGGTGGGCACTTCAGTGGTTCCCTACAGAGCACTGGTTTGGGGGTGGGGATCCAAACCCACCTCCACATTTTTTCATTTTCCCTTTCCTGGGACACAAACAAATTCATTCCATAGAGGAAGAAGCTGCAGGAGGACAATGAGGGAGCTCACAAATCCCACATTTCCCTGTGTGAGGACTGTGCTGAGAACACTGGACTCCCTGGAGTCCTTTAAGGTTAATAAATTGGCTTTTCTCACAAAGGCAAGATTATCCTTTGGGATTTATCCCCATAGGGTTTTCCAGCATCACAGCTACAGACAGGCTCCAATAGGTGCTAGAAGTCCATTCTGGGCTGGAAAATGTTCCAACCTGGCTGTTCCATCTGCCAGGGAAGCCTTGGATCAGAAGGTGAGAGAGCAAAGCTCATCCTGTCCTGCCAGATTCCTCATCTGTGGATCTCCAAACTGGCTGTCGGGATGTGGCAGAATTGAGGGTGGGCAAAGGAGACCCATGGCCTGACCCAGCATCAGCATTTTCCTGCTTTTTTATCTCGGAAAAAGAAAACCCAAGGCATTGTAATAAATGAAATAGCCGAGAATTGAAAAATACAAATAAAAAAATTATTTTCGCATGACAGCGAACTCGAAAAAAAGAAAGCCACAAAAAGGGGTCAGTTCGATCCCGGGAATCGATACTGGGTGAACGTGGGACAGGCTTCTATCGCACCAGTCCTCCTCCGTTCACAAAGTCCCACCACCAAGAGTCCAGTTTTATACTTTTTATTTTCCCTGGGGCAGGGTTTTCTTTGTCCACCTTTCCATGAATTGTAGATTCGTCTGTCTTCTTTTGGGATTCCAAATCTCATGAATAGGTTTCTGGGCTGTGCTGATGAACAGATGAGATTTCCAAGAAACCATCTCAGATGCAATCAAGCTTATCTCGCAGGTGTTTCCCGGTCGTTAGGCGATCATGATGGCCCATCTCCGAGGTTGCAATATCTCTTTTCATTTGGAGATTTCTTTCTCTGTCGCCTGTCCCTTCTTGGACGCCCACCAGCTTTCCCGGAATTTGCCTTTTTTCCATTCTCTATATTCTTTATATTACTTTATTTCCAGCACGAATTAATTTATACAGACATTCCCCATAACAGCATGACATGGAATTGTACCTCAGCACATCAGAGTTGGATCCCAGCCACCCAGCAGGTGACAAAGAGAGACCATATCCTTTGGTCTGGCATTGTCTTTATTCCCTAGTGCTCCCAGCCCTGAACACTGGGTGGAACTAGGACAGCAGAACACAGCCCAATCCTGCCTGGAAGATCCAGCCTGGCAGGTGCAGGAGAAGCAGCAGCTTCGGTGCTATTTCAGTCCAAGCAAGAGCTGCAAAATCCATGGAAAATAGAAATCCTTGACAGCATGAAAAAAATTTGCCTTTCCCAAGCTGTTTGAAATCTGGGGTTGATGCCTGGGGTTGGTCCTGTCACTCATCCCTTTCCACCCCCCTCAGACAGTGGGACCCTGGAGCAGCCCCGCTATGCTGGGCATTCCCTGCCTGTTCCAGGCACAGGCAGCAATGCCACTGAGTGGCACTGAATCCCAGGCTGTTGGAGCCGGTCTCCAAAGCTGTCAGGGAATCTGAGAAATTCAAGTGTAAAATCAGCAGGTTTTGTGGGACAGCAGGCACAGACTGTCCATATGTTCCCCACACACATCACCAGTCAGCTGGGAAATGCTCACAGCTCCCAGCCTCTCATTTTAGCCATTTTTCCCGGTTGGATTTGTTAAGGAGATGACACTGCCAGTCCCAGACCTCAGGAAAGGTTAAGCTCCATGTGTCCCAGATGGACTTCCCTCCTGGCTGTCCTTTGATCAAAGCAAGGAAGCAGCAAGGGGGGTGGTTATTGCCTCAAAATGTGGCTATGGAAGAGTTTGGAAGTGTTTGTCTGGGTGGGCTCCTGGTAGCCATGCTCCTGCCTCCCTCCTCCCATGGGTTTCTGCCCTGGGGGACACACCAGGGTCCAGCTGCACCCCAAAAGTTCTGCAGGAGAACAGCTTGAGTCCTGGCTTCACTCCAGGAAGTAGATCATGATCCATTCCTGTTATAAAAGTCGTGACACAGATCTCTTAATCAAAATCTAAGCTTTATTATTCTGCAGATTAGATAGATTATAGAGATCTCGAATATAAAGTAAGAAAAGAAAATAAAAATAAAAAAGTAAAATAACGCAATTTGGCCGAATTGAAATGAAACCGACAAGGGTTCCTGCCACAGCAGAGTACAAGTCCGATCGTGACTGGGAGGCAGATATCAGACCAGCCTGCGCTGAGTCCGCGATCATCTGCTCCGACATGCTGTTCCCGGGGTCCCGTTTTTATACAGTTTATTTTTCCCCGGGCCAGGCTTTTCCCTGGAAATGGCTTTCCCATTCAATTTCTGATGTTGTTCCTGCTGAATCTGAATGGAGTTTCGAGGATTAGCTCAACCCGCTTTCAGTTGCAGAGAAGGTCTCTGTCCCCAGACGCCCCGATGTGAATTTTGGGGTCCCTCCTTGAATGGGAGCAGTTTCGGTTGTCTGGGCTGGGGATGGACCTGTCTCCT